>CAOJBK015948697.1:0-10110 GCA_948294925.1 Codiaeum variegatum | reverse complement strand
GATAAATCAGTTCTTACTAGAAACTCTTTCTAGTGAACTTTATCCACCCTGGCCAAGCATTTGCATATCAAGAATAACCAAAATTCATAGGATTTCTTCCTTGGTTACCCAAGTTAGTGAATCCTTTCTTGGTTAAACACTCATCCCAACATACCATTGATTATGGCCACTATATGCCATATACCAATACATGACTAGCATTGGTATGTAAGCAGTAATAAACCATAGCCCCTAATATGCCAGATAACATGTCACCTCAAGTCTAAGGATTATATGCACAATTATAATCTAGATGATGTGATATGAACTAGTAGGTAACGACCCATGTATCCATCATCTAACATCGCTGTTCAACTTACTCATCTCACGAGTGTGCTCACGTGTTATCACGACATCAAATATGTGTAGTAGGAGATTCACTGCCTCCATACCAATAAGTATCTAATACTCATCATAGATGATAATAGTGGTGATGGTCTTTCGGATTAATGCATCCCTACTAGTAATCCTATGACCATGAACAACTTTTAAACATCTGTTAAAAGGGCAATCTATCACTCATATTCTCAAACTCTTTGAGAATAAATTCTCTACAAAATACTTAAGGGACATATATATGGTTGATACTAAGAATGTATTCACTTGAAGAACATATATACTTAAGAATATATATGCTTAAGCTAGTTTGGTTTTTGTTTACATTCACATGCTGAGTGTATACTTCAGGACATACATTGCTAACACTAATGCTTTCTTATTTAGAAGTCATATCACTCTGACAAGGCTTTGAACAATGAAACTCATGGATTGAAACATCAACCTCTCCATCCTATATGTTTTATGGCTAGAGAAATCAAAACCATCAATAGTTGAAAAATCACAGCCCTCTAAATAATCAATTCACTTCAAAATTTCACAAAGAAACAACAACAATGTTTCTTGACCACCAACACCTGGGAAACGTCGCATGACTACTATAGAAAGAAAGATGTATACAAATGAAATCTGCTAACTTTGTGGAAAATAATAGCACATCACCAAAATTTGATGGAGTCTACCTGAATAATCAAGCCACGATGATCTTCCCTAAGCCCTCGTAGCTCTTACCTTGGACACTTCAATCGCTGATACTAAATGGACTATCGATACTGGTGTATGAAATCACATGACTGCAGCCCAAGGTTTGCTTTCTTATCTCAAAAAATATGTTGGTAGTGATTTTGTTTTTGTTGGTGATGGTTCCCCTTTGAAGATTGATGCAATTTGGGATATCATAGTTACCGATGGTAAGAACAAATTAATGCTACGATATGTTTTACTAGTTCCAAAATTAATAAGGAACTTACTCTCCATTAGTCAATTAATAACATAATATCCCTTAAATTGTGAATTTACTTATAAGCTTTTTTGTGTTAAGGAAAAAGCAACAGGGTGAATGCTCCTAGTGGGTCAATGTAATTTATCCAAGAGAAAACAAGCCAACTTCTCTAGTAAGCAAAACACCAGTCTCAAAGAGCTATGGCATCAATGTCTTAGATATCCACAAATCTTCACCATCAAGATTTTATGTTCAAAGAAATTAATTGATGTTCATTAAAATAATAAAACTAAAAATCTTTATGAAAGTTGCCAATTAGGCAAATTTAGCAAACTTCCTTTTAATTCATCTAGTTTTGTTTGTACTAATCTTTTTGTGAAAGTTCATTATGAAATTTGGGTACCAACTTTAATTTATCTCATGGAATTTTTCATTTCTATACTTGTTTTGTTGATGATTTTTCTCATTATATATGGATAATACCTCTTCATACTAAGTCTGATTTTTTTAATTTTTATTTGGCTTTTGAAAATTATGTGCAGTGACAATTTAATAAGAAAATCAAAATCTTGCATACAGATGGAGGAGAAGAGTTTGTAAATAAAAGATATAATTTCATTTTCAGCAATAAGGGATCATACATCATCTTTCCTGTCCTTATACTACTAAACAAATAGGAATTGTTGAGCGTCAACATCGCACCATTTGAGAACTTGGAATAAGTATATTTTTTCATAGTGGTGTGCCTAAGTTTATATGGTTTGAGGTTTTTTCCACTATTGTATTTTTAATAAATCACTTACATTCCTCTTCTTTAGCATTTGATACTCCTTATTTGCATTCTTATTTATATGTATTTTGGTCTAGATGTTATCCATATACTTGGGATATGAAGAAAAAAAATTTTGATGCTAAATCGATTCCTTGGGTTTTTATAGGATATATCAAACAACATAAAGGATATCTTTGCTTTGAAATGAAAACACATCAGATGTTTATTTCACGACATGTGTTGTTTGATGAAAAAAATTTTCCTTGTAAAAAAAATAACAATTCATCATCTTCATATATTGATGTTGTTTCTCACACTGACATTGCTAAATTTTTGGATGCTTATTTAAATATGGACACAACTTTGACTTCCACCCTAACTGAAGATACACCTTTATTTATTCAACTTCCATGTAATACTTCAACTTCATAGATAACCACACATGCTTCAGCTGCTAAACACACTATACCTAACCCTACTCTTGATTATTCTCTTGCACCGCCATAACTGATTGCTCTTACGTATTAAATGACTCCACCAATCCAACATCTCAGCCATATGGTGGTGTAATAATTACTGAAGTTTCTCAAACACATCACATAAACCCATAGTAGTGACACCGCAATCTTTAGTTGACGTCATAGTAAATGAAGCAAGTAGTTCCCCACCCATATCTTCAGCAATAATTTCTAATTTTTCTTTCCATGATGAAGATCAACTTCTCATTCCCAACATGGGATAAAAAAAACCAAATCCATGATATCTATTCTTCTTGAATGTGGACTTATCCCTATTAAATCTAGGAGTGTCATGATGGCTCTACAACATAATGGATGGAAACATGCCATGTTAGAGGAAATTGATGCACTGCAAAAACAAAAAAAAAATTCAAACTTGGACGTTGGTTCCCCAAGCACCTCATATGAATGTCGTGGGTTCTAAGTGGGTGTTCAAAACTAAGTTGAATGAAAATGGTACTCTTGATAGACTCAAAGCCAGGTTAGTCACAAAAGGATATCATTAAGTTGATGGCATCGACTATACTGAAACTTTTTCTCGTGTTATTAAACCAGGTACAATTGACTTAGTTCTTAACCTTGCCTTAGTTTAAAATTGGGAAATTAAACAACTTGATGCTAAAAAGGCCTTCCTTCATGGGTTTATAAGTGAAGACATTTTTATGGAACAACCACCTGGTATGTGTGACCCTATCTTTCCCTTTCATGTTGTAAGCTTCATAATGTTTTTTATGGTATTAAACAAGCACCATGTGCTTGCGTTGATCATTTTAGCTCATTATTACTTGTACATGGTTTCTTTTGTAGACTAGTTGATCCATCACTTTTTATTTTGCACTCATCTCTTGGTAGTCTAATTTTACTTCTCTATGTGGATGACATGCTTTTGATAGGTATTAACATACAACTTCTTAATGACCTTATTTAGCTCTTACACTCTGAATTTGCGATGAAAGACCTTGATCCCATTCATCATTTTCCCAGCATTGAAATTCAGCGACATCATAATTCCATTTACCTTTCTCAAGCCCAGATATCAATGGTAAGACAGATAGTTTAAGCATTGTGTTTCAAAGAAGCTTTCAAATCAGCTCTTTCTACCATGAATTTATCATAGAAGTCCTTAGTAACATTCCTTGTAGAAGGTATTTTGAACATGTGGAAACAAAAAATAAAATAGAAATATTAGAACCCTTCTAACAAGTGCATCCCTAATTGACCTACATTTGCTCCTACCTCATTTTCCTAGTTTTTCCAGTTGGAGAAAAAATTAAGAGTTTCTGCCTAATATCTTTATTACAAGGGTGACCATAGGATCTACCCAAGTGAATTCTCATTCTAAAAGTACCATTGCTCTTAGGATCAACTTGATAGGTTATAGGACAATATTTACAAATAATAATTAAATTATCTTCAGAATCATAAGATTCATTAAAGTGCTCGCATACAATAGATATTTTACTCATTTTCATTCTTTTCTTATTTGGTTATGCATCTGGATTTTCTCCAACCTCATTAATATATTCCACTAGATGGAGTAGGACTGGGTCATTGGCATAAGTGCTAATTGATCCAATCTCTTCCAATGTATTTGACATCTAAAATAATAAATCACAGAACATAATGTATTAAAATCATAATGCATATTCTAATAATAAAAAAAATTGAAAGAACTGTTGAAGGAAACAAAAAAGTATTTACCTTATAGAGCAAAGTAGACACTAATCACAACCAAGAAAAGAACAATACTTCAAATCACTGATAGAAATAAAGACAACAAACTAGTTAGTAATACATTTAACATAAATAACTAAAAATTCAAGAAAAATAAACAACATTAAGTTAATAAATTACCTCAAAAGAGTTGAGCCTCAAAACTCAAAATCTTTACTAGGAATATAAATAAATTTACAAATTGTAAATCTATATAATTACAAATAGCACCTATTTAAAAAAAAAATCAAATCAATAACATTCATCCAGTGAAATCCTAATTTTAAAATTAGGATTTCTTTGAATTGAAATATAAATTTTAAAATTAGAGTTTTAATTGAGAGAATTCCTATTTTAAAATTTTTTTAAAAAAGTTTTTTTTTAATAAATGAAAGAAATTTTTTTCATAAAATTAAAAAAAACGCAATAAACATTTTTTTAAAATTTTTTAAAAAATGCTTTTTATCATAATGAAAAAGTTTTTAAATATTAAAAAACCAAAAAACTAATTTACCTTAAAATTTTGAAGCCTCTGGAACTCACAGATTTGGGTTCCCTCACCAATTTATATTTAAGATCTAAAGTAAAGATCCTGAAATGAACAAAAAAAATTAGTGAGATTTTTAATTTATCAAATTTAAAAAAAAAATTAAACAATAAGGAAAATGAACAAAGGTTTTTTTTTTGTTTACCTTAAACATTGAGACTTAGAGACGTTCAAATGAAGAGGGCTTCCACCATAACAAGTTAAAGAACCCAGAAGATGAGAACAATTTTTTTAGAGAGTTTAAAACACTTCCACCATTTCAATCATTTCTCACTATTTGAGATGATTGAGGGATTTTTTAAAAGGTTTTAAAGATATGTATGAGAAAAGAGGAGGTGAGATTAGGTTTCACCGAAAAATCAAATAGAATTGGCTTTCATATTGAATCACAGAGGGTGTGATTCAAACCCCTAAGAGAGAGGCAAAGAGGGTTTGAGAGGAGAGCGAAAGATAAAAAAAATCTAGAGAATCACAGAATAGTAAAATAGAACCTTAGGTTTAGGATTTAAAGTCTCTTGAAATTCTTTTAAAGTTTTTTTAGATTAATTAAATAGTAAAATAGAAATTTAGTAAAAGTTAGATGATGATACTATGAAAGATATGCTAATGTCCCCATAATATGGCGCTTAAGGGACCCCTAAGATAGACAAATATTGAATGGTGATTGTTTCCAGTGTCATCCAAAGGTCAACTAAGGATAATGGTCCCTCATGGTTGTTTTCCAAGGTGTGGAAATATTGGCCAGGTGTCTAAATGGCAAAGAGAAGATTCAATTAGCTTGGGGAGTAGACTGACAAGAATTGAATTGGCTTCTCTGTTGAGATCTCAGATATAGCAAAACTTCATAAATTTCCAAAGAAACTTACTGAGTATGAGGGTCTTGCATTCAAGAATTTACCCTCATATAAGAAGCTTTTTAGTAGAGAGGTTGTGTTGGCTTGTAGCTTTCTCAAATGTAAAAATGGAAAGCCTACAATTGTAAGAATAATAAGACTTATTTCAGGTATGCTTCATCATTTCCTTTAGTTTTGTATTTAATTTCCTCCTTTTACTTCTTTTTATTCTTTCCTCCTTATTTTCGAGAGGTGATGATAAACAAACATCATAATAAGGATATCCTTAACCACCTTCTTGAGGCTCTGACCATAGATCCCTTAAAAAAGTTATTCTCCTTTTTCACTATTTCAGTTCTAAAAGGCTTTGCTAGAGAGTAAAGGAGGTTTCTAAGGCTTTAATTATAATCAATGGTATGCAAAAGTATTACTTTTCTTATTTTGCTCAATATTTAAGAAGGGGCAAGCAACAACTTGCTTGATTGTTCCTCAGGAAATTATCACTGGTGGGGGGTCTGAAGCTAGGTCCAAGGTCCCTATAAAGAGGAGTTTAAATGTTGATGTAGAGATTGAAAAAGAAGAATAAAAACCTTTTTGTGTTTAAAGGATAAGATTTGTAAAAAAGGTCCTTGGTCTATGTGGCCTTTACGAGACACTACTTCTTCTAAGATGTTCAATTTTGAGAAGAATAAGAGATTTCCTCTAATATCCTTCATATAATCTTTGAGGAATTTATTCCAAGGCTGAGGAATTTGAGTTTGTTGTCCTATTTGTTATCAATAAGCATGAGCAACTAAGTATCTTCTACCTGATTTTGATAAGGATATGTTAAAGTTATACAATAAAGTTGTCTATCAAAACCACCAATTTTCCAAAGAAGGACTCACCTAAGAAGGTTATAAGTCAGAAAAATCAGAGGTTCTTTCTCCTTCGCCTTTTTCTATTGTTTACCCTCATTCCCTTGGTTTTAAAGTTACTCTTATGCATAAACTTTTGACTGGTGAGTCCATTAATCTTTCAACCTCTTCTTCTCTTTCTCCTCCTTCATCTCCCTAGTGTTCCTCATTTTTTCGTCCTCTTTTTTAGGGACATATAAGAGGGCTTTCATGCCTTTTCATGCTAAGAGGTGGTTAGCTAAGGCCACTATTCCTTATAAGCAAGCTATCCTTCTTAAGTCATATACCCTTAAAAAAGAGAAGAAATAGGGTTTGAGTGAAGTGACCCGCTAGGTCCTATACTCATACAAAGAGAACTTCTTAAAAGGAACTAAATAGAGAGGATGATTCTATTCTTTATTATTTTTTGTTAAATTTTTCTTTGTTCCTCATAAATATTTCCTTTTTCTTGAATATCTTTGAAAAGGTTTAAAGGGATTGAGGATGTTTACCTTCGACAAGACCATCTTGATTAGAATAAGTAGGAGTCACCACTCCCTAATGAGGGAGTAGATGCTAAGAAAGAAATGGCTCCCTCATATAATGCCTCTAAGGGTGAAAAGACTAAAACCTTTTGCAAGAAGGTGCCTAAAGTTTCTAAGTGCTTTAATTAATCAATGACTTCTACTTAGAGGGAATCCTTGCCTTCAACTTCCTATCCTCTTCATTGGAGATAAAAAGAGATGAGGCTAAAGGAAGCAATGGGCATTATAATATTAACAACCCCATAAGAGTTTTATACATCAATCTAAAGGAAAAATGGGACATTAATGAATGCTATAAAGCTGAGGACATGGTTAGGTTGATGATGGAGAAGAAGAGAAAAAAATAATAATCAGGCTTCTCCAAACTATGTTCATAGGATACTAAGAATGTCTTTGGACACCAATAAGCTGAACCTTAAAATAAGGGGCACAACATCATAGGGCATCTTGTGGAGTATCTCTAACACTCTAAGTCCACCATTCCTGTTATGCCTTCTTCTTTAAGCTAGGCAATGCTTTAAAATAGTGCTTGTATGTCTATTTTGCCTATTATCTCTCAAATGAGAGCCCTCTCTATGATTTGGTTTCTTAATTGGAGTTATCTTTGATTTTCTTTCTTTTTTTGTGCCGCTTTAATTTTCCTTTCTTACATGCTTTATGTTTGCTTTACAGAGGGCTTTTGAGAAGGGAAAACTATCTAAATCTTTTGAGGCTAAGAATAAGGACCTCAAGAGGATTCTTTCTCTAAAGAGCAATGGACATAATAGTCTTCAGAGAGACCTTTTAGAAAGACACGAGTCTTTTAAAGTAAATTATGATTCTTATAGAGAAGGATCGGGCTTTTTATAGAAGACTAAGTCCTTATATAGAAGGATAATGAGGGAGAAAAGATTAAGAAAGAGATTGAAGCTTTAAGGTAGTAAAAGGCTAATGACTTTGAGGCATCCTATCTTCATGCTCAATCACTAGATGTAGAGATGAATAATGGTGACCATTTTAAGTCTAATGTGAAGCTTATAAATGATATGAAGATTGTAGGTGAAGCCTTTAGGTATAAATTAGAGAGTTGAAGGCTATGATAAACACCTAGGAAATTATGTAAAAAGCTTTTTGGATTTTGTTTGGTTTTACAAGTAGAAGAGACACATGGAGATTAGACTCCTTAGTCATAGACATAATAAAACTCTAAAAATAATCTTCATTACTTATTCCTAGATGAACTAGTTCGAGTCTCTCCCTGTGTATATTATTCCTTATAATCATTGTATTTGGTCATTCAATACATGTTATTTTCATGATGAAAAACTCCATATTGTTTATTATTTATACTATTTTAATGAATCCATCTATTTTCCTTTAATTTTACATTGATTTTCCCCTTTAAACCTAGACTTATCTGCTATGGACTTTAATTTTTTTCCAAGGACTTTCTTTGTGTTTTGGTGAAGGCTTTTCTCCCTTAATAACAATTTAGACTTATCTCCCCTTAGAGTTAAGGGTTTACTTTGGTAAAGGATGTTATTTCTTTTTCTCTTAGAAAGTTGATTTTACTTTGATAAAGGTTTAGGTGTATGCCTTTTTTATTATAAGCTTTGTTCAAACCCTTAAAAAAGAGACCTTAGCTTATCAAAGGGTTTGATTTCTTTTCTGTTTAAGAGTATACATTTTTTTGTTAATTAGAACTTTAGTGCTTTTATCCTTACAGATATGCCTTCATCTTAGCAAGGACTTTACTAAGAATTCTTTTTGCAAGAAACACTTCTCTTCTCCCAAGAGAAGGGTCATTGCCGTGGCAAGTGTTTTAAGGTTTTTCCCTTTACGGATGTGCCTTTGCCTTTAACAAGAAACACATCTCTTATCCTTAGAGAAGGAACATTGCCTTGGAAAGAATTTTAAGGTTTTTCCCCTAAAGATGAGCCTTTGCTTTAGTGAGGGCTTTGGTGAGCGTTCTTTCTACAAGAAACAATTCTCTTCTTCTTTGATAAGTGACGTTACAATGGTAAGGATTTTAAAGTTTATCCCCTTAAAGATGTGCTTTTGCATTAGAAAGGACTTTGGTGAGTGTTCGTTTTGCAAAAAAAAACACTTCTTTTCTCCTTATGTGTTCTTTGGTGAAAAGAGACTTTGTGTTGGCAATGGTTTTGATGTTTTTCCTCTCAGGAATATGTTATTGTGTTAATAGAAAATTAGTTACATAATAAAAAAAATCAGAAAGTCTCTTTTCGTTTCATTAATTTTTCATTGATAATACATTTTCAAATGTTGATTGTTCCATGTATGCTGGATTTTGTGCCTCCTATTGTCATGAGCTTGTAATTGGCTAAGTCTAACACTTTCTCAACTTTGAATAGACCTTCTAGTATTGGGTGATATCTTCATTACACCTTTTTTTTTGCCTATGGTTTTGGGGCTTCTCATAATTAAGTGTCCTTCTGAAAAGACTCTTATTTTGACTTTTAATAGTGTACATCTCTGTTTTTATAAATTAATGTTCTTATTGCAACATGCTCTCTAAGCTCTTCAAGGGGCTCCAAGTTAACAACTCAAGCTACCTGATTGACTTCATCACCATAGAAGTTGACTCTTCTACTAGCTAGACCTATATATACAGGGATGATTGCCTCTATTCTGAGGGTGGGACTAAAAAGTTTCCCTCAGTGGATTTTCTTAGAGAGGCTCGATATGCCCATATGACATGATATTATTATTCAACTGAATTTCTTTTATGGCCCTCCAATCTTGTTTTTAGAATTTGTAGAATGGTTTTGTTAGTCACTTTTTTTCCCTATGATATTATAGATGAGCAACTAAAAGAAAATGTTGCTTGATGTTCAATCCTATATAGAATTCTAAGATTTTGACATTTTAAAATTGCTTCCCATTGTTAATATTGAACTAATAGGGTTCCAGAGAAACTTGATCATGTTATCTATTGAGATATTTTCCAAAGCCTCTACTTTGACCTATTTGGTAAAGTATTTTAATGCAA
>CAOJBK015948279.1:0-11870 GCA_948294925.1 Codiaeum variegatum | reverse complement strand
TTTAAAGTTCTATCACTAATTCTTGTCATGCAGTTATTCTTCTAAGACCCATTAGCGATGTGGTCCCCCTAATAAAGAGAGGTCCTAAGGGTGACATCCAAAAGAAAGCCCTAAAGAAGTAGAGGCAAAGTGTAAGCTTTCGAATCCCTACTGATGTTTTTTTTTCAAACATCGATTAACCTTTATCCATTATAGACAATAAAACTTTTTTTATCCAAGGGCAACAATACTTTTATCACCACTATTGTTGTTGAATCTCTCCCTAAGAAATCCCCCTTGACTCAATCTTCTTCCTCCAAGAGGACTCATTCCAGTAAAGGTGGCTCTCATCAAGAATCGTCAAAGTCAAGAACGGGGCATTCCAAACAGGAAACATCGTAGGCGTACTCTTAAAAATAGGTTCATCAATTCCCTCTATGCAAACCATATCTAAGGTTTCCAATTAGTTCAATCAGGAGGTTCACTCGGCCATTTCCTTAACAGTGGGCACTAGAGCCACTAATGTCACTAAAAGTTCACACCCTAGGCTACTAAGGCTTCTTTCAATCAGGTTCTTCATGAGAAAGCAACAAATTCTGAAAAAAATGGCTTTAACGAGAAAGCTTCTACCGAACTATCCTTTAAGACTCGGCTGTTTGATGTAAGCAAACCCTCGCGCCCTTTTTACCGCTTTGTTTTCGATTGCTAACTCTTTATATTTTAGGATGACATGGATGATTTGGAAGGGTATTTTGGTGGGGCTACATCGGTGACAATACATCAACCAGACTGGATGGCAAAAAGATAGTTGAACATCCCAAAGAGATACCGCCATCTTCGGTCAAGCTCGTCGAGGAAATAGCTACTTGGAAAGAGATACCCTCAAAGATGTCAACTAAAGGGTTAATGGCTCTGCTTGAAGAGAGAGATTTGAAAGAGGCAAGAGAGAGCCTTAAGTTCATCATTAGCTATGCCATAGAAGAACACATTCGAGTTGGTCAGAAAGCTTTCCTTACTGATTTTAAGGAGCATCTTGAGTAGAAGATTTCAGTAATATAATTCATAAGATAGAGGGAGAAAAGGTTGGAAGAGAGGAAGATCCAACTTTCCCAAGATGAGGAAACCCTCCAATTTCTAGAAGATTGTAGTAAGGCTCGTGTTAAAGGTGCGAAGATCGTGAGGAAGAAAATTGAACCCTTGGTGAAGGAAGTAGAGCTCCTAGAGAAGTGACTAGCTGATAAGAAGGTAGAGTTGGGGGAATTGATCGAGAATAAGACCAAGCCTGTTGATACGGCCAGAGAAACTGGGAAAGAAAGTGAAATGACCAAAGCCCATATCATGTCCATTTTTAGAGTATCTTCTTTCTTGAGCTCGACATACTAACTGACCAAGCAACAGAGAAAGCCCTCCAGAAAGAACTGGAAGAAATTTACAAGATATATTCTTAATTGTTCCACTATATTTTGAACAAGTCCTTTATAGGCAATCTTGATTTTATCAGCCAAGGGGTCAATTTATATAAATATTTTAATATCATGAATGAATGTTCTAATTTTTCTTTATAAATTCTCATTTTTCCTTAGTTAATCATCTATGTTGTGTTTAGGACTTGTAGTCTAAATGATAAAATTACAACTGATCTAATACATGCAATTTAACCGATAATAAAACATTATGATTGGCTTGTGAAGGTGGATATTCATTAACAAAAATTCAAGTACAAATACAATTATGACTGATAAAACCATAATCGACCTAAGATGCAAGGAATCATAATAATGACTGAAACCGATATTAAAACATTAATATAATTATTTAGTTCAAATTTTCTTATTCTTTCTTGAACAGAGATCGATCCACAAACTCCTAAAGCGAGGGTTTGTATAGCTTCAAATATTTACCATTGAATCGATCAACCCTGATTTCTACCTTCCTCCCCTGAGATCAAGTGCGCGTTAGTGCTTGTAATTCTTATTACTTTAAAAGAGCATTCCCAATTAGCTTACTATTTTCCATGCTTCGATTGCTTTTCTATAAGTGTAGGATATTTTTCCATGCAATCTCTCCCAGCCTGAATTCTTTAAACCAAACTCGCCTATTATAAGCTCTTTCCACTCGTATTTTATGCACTTGCATTCAGTCTAGGGCAGCCACTCTCGATTCATCCAAGCTGTCTAATTCCTTGTAAATGGCCTCTTTATACCTGGGTGGTGACAAAAAATCATGGTACATTCTTCTAGCAGACTTAACTGTCAACTAATTTTGAATCATAACACCCAACCCATAGGTGAGCTTGAAAGGTGTAACCACTGTGGTCATTTTAACACTAGTTCTAATAGCCCATAGCGCTTCTCCCAATAGTTCATGCCATTTTTAAGGGTTATTTTCCACTATCTTTTGGATTATACCCTTGATTATCTTGTTGATGGCTTCTGCTTGCCCACTTTCTTGGGCATAATAGGGAGTGGAGTAGAGTAACTTGATCACATATTCATTGCAGAATTCTCTCATCGCTTCCCTTGTAAACATAATCCCCTAGTCTTTTGTGATCGTTTGGGGTAGGTTTGTGTGGAAAAGGACATGCTCTTAAATGAATTCAATCATAGCTTTCTGAGTTATATTCTTCAT
This sequence comes from Codiaeum variegatum, assembly GCA_948294925.1. NCBI lineage: Eukaryota > Viridiplantae > Streptophyta > Magnoliopsida > Malpighiales > Euphorbiaceae > Codiaeum > Codiaeum variegatum. The sequence goes on along the minus strand of CAOJBK015948279.1, from coordinate 9,263 downwards.
GGGGACCATCTCCACCCATTTACTAAAGTAATCCATGGCCACCAGAATAAAGCAATGATTTTGGGAAGGAAGGGGATAAATTTTTCCAATAACATCCATAGCCCATTCCCTGAATGGTCATGGTTTAATGATTGAATGGAGTTATCCTGTCGGTGATATCTGAATAGGACCATGCCTTTGACATGCTTCACAACCTCTAGCATAATTCACATAATCGTTCTCCATCTTTGGCCACCAATAACCATGTTGATGTAGGAGTTGTCTCATTAATTAACCGGCTTGATGAGCCCTACCCGACCCTTCATCCACCTCGACCATAGCAAACATCACTTCCTTAGTGCTAAGACATAACATTAGTTGATCCTTGTATCTCCTATATAAGATCCCTCTTCTTGGTTTTATGATCGCCATCTATAGATAGGTTTCACAAGAACTTGACTGTGGGCTTCCTCAAATCTTGAGTTATATAAATTACAAAGACCTCCGGATACTTTTCTATCTACTCTTGGAGCTAGCTGATACTTTTAGAACATAGCATCAAGATCGGTCGATATTCCAATGGGATCTCTCTAAACCACTAAAGGTAGTCTGATGCCCCTTGGGCAAGCTAGTTTACTTCTTCATTTGAAGCCCTAGAAGAATATTCCAGTGAAATGTGGTCAAAAGCTTCTAAGAGGTGCATGGACTTATTGCAATAAGGTTGAAAGGTTATCGCTTCACACTTGTATTCTCCAAAGAGCTAGTTGATCACCAGTAATGAATCTCCTTTGACATCTACCCATCATGCCCCCAGTTTATCCAATACTTCAAACATGATAATTAAAGCTTCGTACTTTTCTTAGTTATTTGAACAAGGAAAAGCGAGAAGAATACCCGGCTTTGTAGTGATGCTCTTGGGAGAAGTCATAACAATCCCAGCCCCTATGATACTGATGTCTTTGAACCATCAAACCATAATTCCCAAGCCAATGTTTTAGAAATATAATTCACTTCCTCAATAGTCTCTTTGCTTAGATGATGAATGAGCAAATTGGCTAGGGCTTGACCCTTCACTGCTCGGAGAGGGGTGTACTGAAGGTGGAATTCTAATAACCCAACTTCCCACTTCCCGATCCAATTTTGTAAATAGGGACTCGATATAATTTACTTCATTACATCTGTTCACCTAACCACCATAACAATAACTGGAAGCATGTAGTACCTAAGTTTGGTGTAAGAAAAATACAAGGCTAACCTGAGTTTCTCGATGTGGGTATACCTTGTTTCCATATCAGTTAAACATCAGCTACGGTAGTAGATAGCCCTTTTATATCCACCTTGATCTTAGACCAACATACTTCTAATAGTATCATTTGAAGCTGATAGATACAAAATTAGGGGCTCTCTAGGCCTGGGAGGATTCATGACCAGCGGTTTGGTGAGGTATGCTTTGATCTCATCAAAAACCACTTGGTGCTCCTTAGTCCAAGCAAATTCCTTGTTTCCCCTTAATAACAACCTCCAAGGCTGAAGTTTCCCAACTTTGTTAGCAATGAATCTCCTTAGAAAATTAATTTTCCCTATTACTCTCTCAAGTTCTTTCTTATTTCTTGGAGGAGGTGCTTCCAAAATCGCCTCAGCTTTATTATTGTCGATCTCTACACCCTTTTGATGTACCAAGAAACCTAAGAAATTCCTAGTAGATACCTTAAAATCACATTTCAAAGGGTTCATTTTTAGCTAGAACTACCTCTTCCTTTTAAAAGATCACTTTAAGTCAGCTAAGTGTTGTTCCTCTTACTGGGACCTAACTACCACATCATCAATATATACCTCTATGAATTTTCCTAAAAGTTATAAAAGATGGCATTCATTGCTATTTGATATGTAGCTCCAGCATTTTTTAAATCGAAAGGCATCACTACCCATTCATATGCGTCAATCATTTCATGACACCTAAAAGTTATCTTGCTTACATCTGCCTCAATGATTTTGATTTGATTGTAACCTGATTGCACATCCATAAAACTCAGTATGGAATTTTTAGCTGATGAATCAATCAACAATGGGCATAGGATACTTGTCTTTAGGGGTTACTGTGTTTAGATTTTTTAAGTCCACACATATCTTCAGCTTTCCATTCTTCTTAATCACTAGGACGATGTCTGAAAGCCATTCTATATAAACAATAGGCCGGATGAACCCTACTTTGAGTAACATCTCGATCTATTGCTTAATCAATTCTTTGACCTCTAGAGACATTATCTTTATGAGCTACTTAAATGGCTTAAAGCCTGGCATTCTAGGAAATTTGTGCTTCACCAATTCTCTAGCAAGCCCAGACACTCATCATTAGTTTAAGCAAAGCAATCTTTATACTCTCATAAGAGTGCTACAAGCTTTGCTTCAAACTCTATGGATAATTTTGCACTTATATAAATTGGTCGTGGATCGGCCTCGATCTTTAGATTAATCTCCTTCAAGGGATTTTAAACCTCAGTTAGCTCATCCTGGATCTTTGAGCTTGCTATTTCTAAATCTTTAAGCTCTAAAGTCGATATGGGACCTACCCCTCATCCTCATAAATGCATTTCGCTGAGCACAGTAGCTTCAAAAATAAAATTTGGAGCTTAAGTATCACCTCCATTTTCCTTTTTGAGATTCTATCCATAAATTAACTCAAAGGTCATGCTCAATCGATTAGCTGAACTTTCTTAGGTCGAGACAGCTAATCGACCACTAGCAATTTCCTATCAATCTTCCTCTCATGGTTGAAAAATAGAGTCTTTGACTCCGCATCATAGCATACTACGTCTGAGAAAAGCACTTCATGCCCGAAAAGGTTAGGATCTACAAGTACTAGATCGATATAGTCATCTCTGAACATGATCAACATCTGGTGCCTGTTTAAAAGGATGCAAAATTTTGAGTGAATCCAGTCCCTTCCTAATAACAAGTTGCAGTTTACTTAAGTATCAACAACATAACATCCAGTTGGCCTAGTTTCCCTGCCGACTTTGAATTGGATGGTTACAAACCCTTCTAGTAACATTTCTCCCCCATAAAGTAATACAGGGAAAGCTCAAACCTTTCTAGATCTTAATTGGTGAGCTCCCATTTCTTGAATGTTTTTAGAGGTAAGATATTGACCCCAACCCCGTTATCTACGAAGACTCTGTTAGTGGCACTCCTATTTGCCTCAACCTTAATATATAGAGGTTTTAAATGATTTGATAGACAATTCTAGGGTTCCTCTATAATTATTGATAATGGTTGTTAGGACCCCTTTTCCTCAATATTTGCCTCCAAAACATCCCCGTCTAAGGTAGCCCGCTACCTAAGTTTGGCCTGAAATTCTGTGGGTAAAATGGTAACCATTTTTGGATCTACTTTTTCCTTGGGAATGGGAATTATGGTTATCATATTAATGCTCAATTTCCTAATCGGCTTAGGCTCCTCCACTCATTCTTCCTCCGAGTTATCATCTTTGGGGTGTTGGCTTTTCAACTAAACTTTCTGTCTTACCCTATTAATGTTCACAATCGTCGACTGACTGGGCGAATCTTCTTTCATGGGTTTTTTACCTTAAAAATTTTCATATCTAACTCCTCTGTCATCACCTTACCTTTGCGATTTCTCACTATGGTTCCTTAGAATCCTGGTGTCAACTCACTTTTCTTTTAGAGTCCAGCATTCTGTACACTGCACACTGAGGTGTCTGTTATCAAATTCTTACCTTTGGTATGCCTCTCTCAATAGCCGATGATCTCTGATGGCTAATATCTTTTCAACTTGCTCAATAGGCACCTTATTTTTATTTCTCATCTTGGCCTTGCATTCATCCTCCTACCTTTCCCACTCTTCCTAATACCTTTCTTACCTTTCCTAAGTTTTCATCTTCCTCTCCCGTAACTCTTCCCTCTTTTTAGGATCATGTTTTAGGGTAACCTGAAGCCTTTCCATCTGTTGTTGTCTCTGTACCCTTCTCTTATAAGTGCGAGTAAGGAATGACCTTTAAAGCTTACCAAAACCTATCCTTGTGAACACATTGGTAGAACTGGATGTTTGGGAGTTAGGATCTGAAAGGGTTTATGGGTCAAGATTTCATTAACCCCACCTTCTTTCTAAATGTTATTGGTTTTCTTAAAATGAGAGGATGAGGTCTAAGTTTCATCTTTTATGAGTTCGGATTCAACCTCATCTTCTTGGCGAGTACCAACATTCATAAGTGCTTTTAAATCAGGCAAGTAATGTGTTATCAATTTGTATCAGTACACAGGTAGTAAATTCTTGACAATGATGTCAATCTATTCTAAGTCAGTTGGTCTATTTACCATTTGGTAGGCTTTCTTCCTCCATCTAGTGATGAATGAAAAGAAGGTTTCTTTAGGAAATTGCTTAGTTGTTTCAAGATCTCTTTTCTTAACATCAATTTCTTAATTATAAGAATATTATTTTACAAACTCATTACATGAGAGTTGGGTGGTTTGAAGGTTCCTCATTGACTAGAGGTGTGATATACCTGACCACATGTGAACCAAGGAGGTTCGTGTGGGTCCAACGGCTATGTGCAACCTCGTTATCCCAACCGAAAGGATCAGAAGTCACGCCTTAGAGTTGGATGATTTCACTATCGGTAAAGCAGTCCTAAGGAAGGAAGCCCACTCAAAGTTACTCTCTATTCAGATTTTCCTAGTATAACGAAGCATGTTAAGTGATGCATGAAACCTACATTCACATAATTTTTAAGCCAAAATTTTATCTTTATCAAAAAAAATAATTCATTAAGTTTTTAGTCAGTTTCCAAACGTCCCCAGTGGAATCGCTAGCTATGGGGCCCTGTCTGAAGCCCGCGGGATTTTCCAGCACACCTATGAGTTTATGGCTCAAGGAAATAGACAATGAGGGGTTAGATTGCACATGGAATCACAGTTGTGGACAAGTCCCACATTTGTACACCTACATGTGTCTGTTAGTGTGCACATATGTGCGTAAAGTGTTTAGTGTCGCCACCTAATCTTTAAGAAAAATGGTTTTCTATGGTGTGTAAGAAACCATTTCGATAAAACTCTATATTAGGAAAATTTGATTATTTTCCCAATTTAGAAAAGGTTTGCCTCGAACCATAGTTGGATTCGAGGATTCATGATTTTGTTAATACAAATTTAGAAAGAAGGCATTTTTGCAATTTGTAAACAGATTTGGCTTAAAATTGTGCGATTTTGGTTAAAATCAGATTTTCATGTATGCATGACATATTACATGGTGCATTAACATGGCAAGTATGATGCATAAAATAGGTAAAGAATGCATGACATCCATGAAGAGATAAAATAAAAATAATAAAAAAAAAAGAACAACATTGGTCCTTCCTCTAGCCCACTTAAGATTCTAGGGAAAGCACAAATCCCTAAAGAAAGCAGTAAATTATTATATTAGAAAAATAACAACAAATTAGGGGATCCCCTCTCCAGTCCGTAGATCTAGGAGAGGCACACATTTCCCAATACAAATCCAAGATAATTATAACATAAGATAATAAAAGAAAAATATTAGATCAAAACAATATAGAAATGGAACAAATAAGAATAATAAAGGAATAAAAACAAAAGTAAAAGAGACAATTTTGGAGTTGAAGCCATTAGAAGGCTTCCCGACGTATCCTGTTGAATGGGAATCAAATCTCGCGCCAATCTCCCTTCTTGGAAGGGTGGGGTGTTTATGATAACAAAGTGGATTGTTTGGTTGGTTTATGAGCAAATTGATTTTATTTAATAAAAATAATTAATCGGGTAGGCTATTAATCAGTTTAGTTTTATTTAATAAAAATGATTATGATTGAAATGATTGCCTAAGTTTATTTTAGGGCTTAATCTGATTCGTTTTTTAGGAAAAAGGAATTTTAATAAAAATGCCTTAATTCATATTTAAAGGGCTTAATTAATTTAGGAATTAAAAGGAACAAGAATATTATACCCTTATTACCTTTTGTTTAGGGGGCTTTGGAACTGGCTTCTTAGAAGGTTTGATGAACCCAGAGCATGTCCCCGTTGTATTCAGAGAAGATTGCTAAATGTTTATATGGATTGGAGTTGTGAAAACCAAACCATCTAATAATTTGGAACTGCCAGAAAATAGAATAGTTTTGTGAAAATCTAGTGTATTGGGATAAGATTAAAGCTAATTATGGTGCCTAGGGAGTGTTTAGGGAGCTTCTGAAGTGAAAAATGTAGTTTGGAAGCATCTTGACAATGTCTGAAAAAGTGGGTCCCCAACTATTCTAAAAGTTTGAATTTATAGAAAATCGAGTCAGAAAACCCTAGGAGTCAAAAAATTGATTCAATTTTTTGGGTTTTCTAGGTACATTTGAGGTTTGATTTAAGTGTGGTTTAAACCTTACACTCGTATTATTGAGCGAGATTTGATGGTGCAAAAATTAAGATTCATAGAAAGTGTTTGAACAATAATAAGAAAGTCTAAAATAAAAGTCAAATGTTAAAAAAAAGAAAAGATAATGGAAACTTACCTGAAGAGTGAAATTTATAAAAAATCATGTTGGGAAAGTCAGAAATTTGGGCGTTATGCGTCTAAGCCAGAATGCGTTCATTTTGAACACATGTGTGGCATCTCAAATGCATGCATTTGGGCTTAGACTCATGTGTTTAATCCCTAATTCATGGGTTCATTTTTTTTGGTCCAGTCTATTTCGATTATATTTTTTAGGTTTTCTAGGTCCTTTTGAGGTACAATTTGAGTGTCGTTTGAACTTATGGACTCGTATTGACATGCTAGATTTTATGGTGTAAAAATATGGATTCACAACTTCCCCCTTAGAAGATTCATTTTGCAAAAAACATGGCTGATAAGTGTGGTTGCCATAAAAGGGCATAGAAGGTTACTTTTTGTCAGAACTATTCTTCTCTTAATTTCTCTCTCTAACTTTGCTCTCAGCAAGTAGTTTTTTTAATGATACCGACCATAAATATTCAACACAAGGAATTATCGGCACACTTGTATGCATCTTTAGAGGGATAGTCTATTCCTTCCTTTGACGATCCACATTAACATGCTACTGAAGAAGAACTATTAGGCACTATCAATTTATCTGGTCCATCCACCGGTAATATTGCTTCGGACGGTCAGTTTGGTCCTAATGACATTTTTGGTGCAGACAATCTGCCTAGTCCCTCTATTGTTATAGACTTGCCTAATCCATTGGATTTTCCTGATAACCTTCTGATGGAGTGTGAGGATCCCTTAACAACTCCAATGGCATAATTTTATAGAATCGGTAGGAGCATGCGAGCTGACGTGGCTACCCGGTGATATTTTCTCTTTTCCTCTCTGTTTATTTTTTCTATACTATTTGGCCTTTGTGTATTTTCTCTCTTTTTTTTTATGATTTTGTATTTTCAATGTCTCATTTTTTATGATCTCTTTTTTGCTTTTCAAAATGCTCTCTTTTGTAGGAACTTTAATTTTTCCACTCATATTTATTTTTTCAATCTAAAAATAAAATAGAGTTAGCATACAAGAGAAAAAGAATAAATGATAGAATTTTACCTGTAGGATGCTGAGGACAGTCAGAGGAGTGTTCAGTTTAGGTTGACTACGATGATGGCTTTCTTATGGCTCTTTGAGCATGTTGCCAACTGCATTGCTCTAGCTCATCTGACTAGTTGGATGCACTTTTATAGTGGTCATACTCCTGATAAAAACTTAATCTTTGCCTTAGCTGAGAAGTGGTAGCGGACCACCAACATTTTCCATTTCCCACTGGGTGAAATGATGATAACCCCACTCGAGTGGTCATACTTTACCGGTTTGTGGTTTGGGTCCATGCCTATTGTCTTTGATGCTGAGTTGTGACCCCCTCATGCTCAGCTCAACTTGCTCGGGGTGAATTTGCCTCATAATTCTAGAGGGCTAGTTTATCAGACCTATCTTATTGATCATCTGATCGAGATGAACTTGGATGCTTATTCTATTGATCAGTGCACCCAAGTTTGCTTGTTGATTATCCTATCCACTATCTTTATGTATAATGAGAGTGGATGGGTCAACTTGTAGATTTTAGGCTCTTTACTTGATTTGGACATGCTCAGCTATTATGATTGGGCTAGTGCCACACTATCTGTGGCTTATTGAGATATGGGTACACTGTCTATAATTGATGGGACAAGTATCCATGCAACTGCCATAGTTTGGGAGGTAAGTATTTCCCCTTTTGATCTTATTTCTGACACTTTATTTTTCATGGTTTTACTAACTCTATTTTCTCTATAGCTCTAGGCTTTTCCCATATCCTATCTCTTGAACCCATTGTTGAGGGAATTTCTGCTCCTAATGGGGAGGATGTGGGGCAGAGTGTCCTGGGGGGTTCTTCCGGCTAAGTTATCTTTTCCTGACTATAGAGGTATCTTGGCCACGATGAGTGATGTATGCTGTGAACAACTTTTACCCTTTTCCTTTTGTGGATATCAGATTGTTAGTTTGTCATTTTAGGTTATCTGGTCATCTATTAACTATAAAGCCTTTGGGGATGTGGACCCTAATGCTCTGGGTGTCACCCTTATTGAGAGGAGAATCCTCTTTATTTCTTCTATACTTATAGAGTTCTACCTAGTCGAGCAGGTGGTGGCCCATACTACTATAAAGAGGATTGTACCAGCTGATCCTCCCATCTTATAGGAGAGCGGATGCCTTAGCCATTTTAGGAGTACTGGAGGATTGGGAGGTCCAAGTAGGACTACTTGATTTGAGATGCCTCTTATCTAGATTTTATGGCTACTTGTCTGATGAGAGAGAAGCCTCTTTTTATTATGAGACCGAATCAGGTTTCAGTAGTGATTATTGTTGTTGCTCTGAGGCACAGGTCTCTAGGGTTATGATGTCTACCAATGGATGTTGCATTGTTTGAGAACCATTCTTTCTACCTTAAGTGTTTCAGAGAGCCAGAGAGAGCCTAGGATCATCTGGAGGAATGGCACATAGACTATTGTCAAAGAGGAAGAGGAGGAGAACAATAGAGGTAATGAGTGATGCATGATGCATTTTGACTTTGTAAGGTCCCATTGATGGATTTTAGAAAACTTTATTTTGTATTTTTCTGAACTGATTATCTATGAAATTTTTGAAAATTTTCAATTTTGTTTTGCGATTTTCTATTTCGGAACGCAATTTTGTTTGAGTTTGAACAATTCATCGTGATGGAATGGGTAAGCGTACCAACTGACCCATGCCTTGCAACCAAAATGATTGCAAGTAACCCCCAACGCATGTGT
>CAOJBK015947797.1:0-10338 GCA_948294925.1 Codiaeum variegatum | reverse complement strand
TGCACAATAATTAGATAGATCCTTGATGTTGAGTATGGGTCCTTTTGGTTTATTTATTTGTTAAAGAGTTTAATGAATATTTAAACCAAACCATGTCAAAGTGTTTTGGCATGGAAAATGTTTTATTAAAAAAAAAAAAATCGATACGGCTACTGTTCACACAGTAGTGCTGTCCATTTCTGGACAGCAGTGTCGTCTTCCGCTGTGCGACTCCGTATTCGCCCTTCACTAAATTCCATCAATCAGGTAATCCAATCCTTTTCAGTAGGAAAATAAATAATAATCCTCTTGGTTAGATACCAAGCAGAAAGATAATATGGAGACTCGGGACCAAGAAAAATCTTAAGATAATCCCTCAGCCAAATCTGACAAGAAGCATAAAAGTAAAAAAAAAAAAAAAAGACTCATAAATGCTAAAAAACACAAGCAGTGAAGCGATCTAAAATACCTAGAGTATAATGGGACTAATAGTCCAAGGTTTCTTCGAGCTGCAATAACGATCAAGGCTTAGCAATGACTCACCCAAAATGATACCTATAATCGATTTCCCCTCACCCATCTGGGATATCAGCTCAACCACCCTTGTACAACCCCATCCAACTAGGCCCAAACAAATATACCTTGCTATTAACGTAAATGCATAGACTTTCAGCCTCCTAGCAGACCAAACAGGGTCATCAAAATTCTCCCAAAACATATCGGCCACGACAAACATTCCATAATATCATCTTTCATTATACCAGAAGTAGCCTCAGTGCACAAATCCAGAAGCCTCTTGAAAAAGTTAAAATAGCCAATCCTCACAACTAGAATAGCTAGATTAGACTCGGGATCAGAACCGGGCAAAGTAGAAAACTCCTCAAAAGTCGAACACATCTTGTCCATACCAGCCCTATATCAGAAAACATGATCTACAGCTTACCGAAATCTGATATAGGCATTCAAAAAGTTCCAATCGATTTTGACACCTCTAAGTGTCGGCAAAACACTCATTTTATACTTCCCGAGGTTAATCCTACTCACTTGGTTCAATTTCTGACACCATCCATGCAACATATGACTGAAGTGTGGTTCCATATTGTGGAAAAAAATAGAAAGAAACTAATATTTTTTTGGGAAAATAAACTTTTTACATGATTTTCTGAATAATGAACGATTTTCATGCTACCCTTTATAGAGGCATAGAAATTGAGGCGAAAAATGGAGTTCAGAAGGCCGAACGCAGGAGCCAAGCTATTAGCATGCACACCAAGCCACTAGCATATGCACCAGATACTTTGAGTATGCATTAGTGCTTGGGCTCATACACCACTCCCTAGGCACGGGCGCCGACTCGCGCGTCTACTCGGCCCATTGCGACATGATGTGCTAAAAATTTACGTAATTTTATTATAACTCTTTCCTTATTTTAGTGACTTTTAGTTAATAATTCAATGTTTAAATTCCTAAAATACTATTTATTATGGTAATTTATGATCTTATGACATTTTAGTTAATTTTCAGTTTTTTATCCTAACTAAAGTGTAAAAAAAAAAAAAAGATAATAAATGAAAGAAAAAAAAAACTCTTAAGTGTCAGAATAAATTACTCTAAATTAATTAAACAATAAAAATCATAGAGGAGTTTTCAAGTGAATGTTATATTTGTTAGAAGTTTATTTAGTGTTACGTTTTAAGTTCTATTTAGTAGAGTATTAAAGTTTAGTTGCATTTAATTAAAAGTTATATTTGCTAAGCAGATGAAAGAAAAAGAGTGAGTTTAAATTTTAATGTTTAATTTTGTTAGCTTTTGTTACTTGTTTATTAAGTGTTTTAATTATATGTTAAATCATATTAATTGCAAGAAACTAATAAGTTAGGAAAATACGAACATAAGTAGTTTATCTAATATACCTTTTGTAGTGTAGTTAATGTGTTAAGTTTTAGTTCCTTAATTCAGAAATGTTTAATAAGTTAACAATTAATAAAAATTTTTGGTGAATTTAATTAGTTATTAATTTACTGGTGTTTTTTGTGATATACGTAGTAACGTAATCAGAGTCACAGAAGGGAAGTGAAGTTCAAAGAATATAATTAAAAAAACAAATAAGAAGAAGAAAGAAAATTGTGAAGAATTTTTAGAAAAGAGTTTAAGGATTCTTTGAAGCGAATCTCCATCACTGATTATCTAAACTTTTATATAAATTTTCTTCAATAATTCCAAGATTTCTCGTAAAGTTTTTCTTTATAAACACTTTTTAATTTTACTTGAATTAATTTTAGAAATATGTTTATCTACATTCTTTGTTTAATTTTATTGTTTATTAATTCAATTATGTGTGGCTAAGTGTCTATTCTAGTTTAGATGGATTGTGATTGAAATTCCAAAACTAAACCATATATAATTATCTTTATCTTATACAATTTGGATTAAATTATTTTTCCTGTGATTATTGTTGTGTGAATGACTTATCACCTTTTGCCCAAATTTAAGATGTTATATGATAGAGTGAAAATGGAAGTATAACATTAGTTCAAGGGAATAATAAACCTAAGTTAAATATTATATAGACATATGAATATTTCTTAGGTGGTGATTAATTTATTTTCCAAAAAGCTTAATGAGTTTAATCTAATTTCTTATAATCACGACAGTAGATGTAAGATTAGAATTAAGAATGAATGACTTATCTTGAAAAAAAATTATTTAATTTAGGGAAAACCACCTTTAATTCCAAATTGTATAAAATGTTGTATAATTGTATATGGTTGTTTTGACAGTGAAATCATATGAAATCTAAACCCTAGGTTTTAATCCATTGAATTAATTTTATTTAAAGTACTTTATTTCTTTATTACTTGAATTAATTTCAATTAATTAGTCAATTAAAATTGAAAATTTATCAATCATTTTTTGTTAGATTAAATATTAGAAATTTTAAATAATTTTAGTAATCAATTTGTTTCCCTGTGGGATCGACACTCATTTACTCATTAAAACTACTTGCTATAATTGACTCATATACTTGCAATGTAAAAAGTGCGAACAAGCATTTGGAGCCATTGTCGGGGAAATGGTGCTTGTTATCAAAGTTACTAAAATTTCTAGTAATTTAATTAGTTTTTTTTAAAAAAAAATTAATTGTGTGTTTTTATTGTTGTAGTTATAGGTACTTTGAAATTTTATGAGAAGTGATAATGGCACTATTTTAACTCCTTTTGATATTGAAATTGAAAAGACCTGCAAAAGTAACAACAAAAGAAGAAAACAAAACTTGAAAAAGAAGAAGTAGTAGAGCCTAGTATTAGTGTTGAAGAAGGTAAAAAAGAAATTGAGCAATGGTTATTGTTAAAGGGAACAAGGGAAGCAAAATTTGATATAGAGGAAGAGGTGGATCAATATCAAATTCCAATGGCAAATAATAGAAATCAACCCTTTCGTGTTTATGCCCTCCCCAATGTTCAAGGGCTAAGAGCACCAATTGACACCCCAGTTATAGAGGCCAACAATTTTGAATTAAAACTAGCCTTAATTCAAATGGTGCAACAAATAAGAATTGAGGGTACTGAGCATGAAGACCCCAACATCCATTCAACAAACTTTCTTGAAATATGTGATATTATCAAGCTAAATGGAGTTTCAGAGGATTCAATAAAGCTAAGGCTATTTCCATTTTCTTTGAAGGGAGCTATAAAGTTATGGTATAGTGGTTTAGAATCAGCTTTATCACCACATGGGTAGACATGACTAAGGTGTTATTGGATAAATATTTTCCACTAGGAAAGATTACAAGATTGAGGTATGAGATCACCAGCTTTATGATGCAAGATGGAGAATCTCTTTATAAATCCTGTGAGAGATTTAAAAAATTACAAAGAAGATGACCACATTATGGGCTACCAGACTGACTCATTATCCAGACATTTTATAACGGCTTATCAACTTTAATCAAATGTCATATTGATGTAGCAGTAAGAGGTGCTTTGATGGATAAAAGTATTGTAGAAGCTACTTAATTACTTAAAAGCATGGCAACTAATAATTATCACTCGTCCAATGACAAGAGGAGTCAGAAAAAGGTAGAAGGAGTTCATGAGATTGATAGCTTCACTATGTTAAATGCTAAGATTGACATGCTTACTAAGAAGTTGGAAACTATGTCTACTCCATACCAAAGTGCTCAAGTTTTGTGTTGTGATTGTTATTTTGAGTAGGTGAATTTTGTTTCCAACCAAAACCATAACTAAAGACCTCTAAATAATCCATTTTCTAATATATACAATCCAGATTGAAGAAACCATCCAAATTTCTCATGGGGAAATTAAAGTAACTAGGGACCCAGTTCTAATAATCAATGGGGAATAATTCTAACCAAAAACAACCATACCAACCCCTTTTCTATCAAAGAGCCCACTAAAATTTTCAATCCCTAGAACCAAAATCCTCACTTGAAACAACTTTGGAGAAATTTATGAGCTCAACTCAGGCTAGGCTTGAAAAAAATGGAGTCTAGTTTTAATACAAAGCTTGACCAATTGAAAGAACAAATAACTAATCATAGTAGAAATTTTGAGACTCAGTTGAATCAGATAGCTAATGCAATTAGAAGTAGGGAAAGAGGTGCTTTACCAAGCAAGACAGAAAGTAACCCCCGAGAACATTGCAAAGCAATCACTTTAAGAAGTGAAAAATAATTAGAGGACCCTTTACAAAAGAAAAAAGGGTGATTTAGTTAAAGAGAGTGTAGAAAGTGAAGAAAAAGTGTTAGAAGAAGTTCAAACTCAAAATGATGAAATTAGAATAGCTATTTAAAAGGTTGAGGAGGTTGAAAATAAAAAGGAGTTTCCTAAGCCATATGTCCCTCCTATACCATTTTTGCAAAGGTTGAGAAAGAGTAAGTTGGATTAGCAGTATGAAAAATTCCTAGCTATGTTGAAGCAGTTACATATAAACATTCCATTTACTGAAGCTTTGGCTCAAATGACCACATATGTAAAATTTTTAAAAGAGCTACTATCTAATAAGAGGAGCTTGGAGGAATAACCTATAATTGCCTTCACTGAAGAATGCAGTGCTATAATTTAGTGAAAGTTTCTTGAAAATTTGAAAGATCTTAGTAGTTTGTCTGGGGTTTAGATGGATTGTGACAAAAATTGCCAAACTAAACCATATATAATTTTCTTTATCTTATACAATTTGGATTAAATTATTTTTCTTGTGATTATTGTTGTGTGAATGACTGATCACCTATCGCTCAAATTTAAAATGTTATATGATGGAGCAAAAGTGGAAGTATAACATTAGTTCAAGGGAATAATAAACCTAAGATAAATATTATATAGACATATGAATGTTTCTTAGGTGGTGATTGATCTGTTTTTCAAAAAGCTTAACGAGTTTAATCTAATTTCTTACAATCACGACAGTAGATGTAAGATTAGAATTAAGCATGAATAACTTACCTTTAAAAAGAATTTTATTTAATTTAGGGAAAACCACCTTAAATTCCAAATTGTATGAAATTTTGTATAATTGTATATGGTTGTTTTGACAATGAAATCATATGAAATCTAAATCCTAAGTTTTTAATCCATTGAATTAATTTTAATTTAAGTACTTGATTTCTTTATTACTTAAATTAAATTCAATTAATTAGTCAATTAAAATTGAAAATTCCATCAATCATTTTTGTTAGATTAAATATTAAAAATTTTAAATAATTTTGGTAAACAATTTGTTTCCCTATGGGATCGACACTCATTTACTCATTAAAACTACTCGCTATAATTGACTCGTATACTTGCGGTGTAAAAATTACGAACACTACACTCAATTCTGACCCGATCAAATTCCATTTTTTCATGGTTTTCATCCTAAATATTTTCAAAAATTCAATCTCTAAATAAAAATGTTTTCCAAACAATCACGATCGAAATAAACAAGTTTTTTTTTTACAAAAATAAAAATAAAAACCACGACAGACATCGGGTCAACTAGCATACATCCTAAACATCATCCTCCTCTAAAATCTCATTGTCATTTGGAGCCATGCCTATGTCACCCCCTTAAGGGACATGTTTCCTGACCGTATGTGGCTCTCTCTAGCTCTCAACAATGCTCAAAGCAGCTGAAACATGTATCAAAATGCTTACAAAACAAAACAAAATCCCAATAGGAAAGTTAAGAAAGCTTATCATTGGAGGTAGGAAACTCGAGTCATCAGGCACCATGCCAAGCATATACGCATATCCCACATGGTGAAATCTCATCATACCATCTGCACATGTGCAAGAAATATGATCAGATAAGAAAGGGAAAGGTCTACGGGCTGACTCGAGTTAGCAGGCATGGCTGATGTAGAGGCACCCATTCCTAAAGAAGCTAAATTGGAACTCGACATATTGGGAATAGGGGGTGATCAACCTGACCATGAGGCCTATGCCTCGGAGCAGTAACAGTAGAAATCACTAGAACCTGACCCAGTCTAGAAAAGAAGAGGGGCTTTCCTCTCACCAATTGAGTGGAAACAAACTCAGGATAAGAGCCAACTTACATGATAAACTTCTACTTAGGCCTCCCTATCCTCTAGTACTCTAGAAAAGTATGATCCATGGGTTCTCTCATAATTAAAGGCGAATCAACTGGCATAACTGCCTTAGAACCCATTTGGGACATAACCTGCTCACCCAAGTAAAACTTTATAACCTCAAAAAAACCCAAGATGACTCACTTATCAGAGTAGGTGAGCCTAGGGCAAAGGGGTTTACATCTGTATAGACACCATAATTGAATGGTGCCCAGGCAAACTAAAAATATAAACAAAGATCAAAATTAATGATAGATGAGAGGTAAAACTATTCAAATCATACCTTAGTTATTGTAGCTAAGATATCCTTTTATTGAGAAAAGGTGAAGCTATTTTGATGTCCGGCCTAAGAATCCCTGCACCATATCCTTCCCAGTAGAAGCAAAACCTCCTCTCTAACGGTAACCCTGAGGGCAAGAGCTGGGATATGAACAAAAGCCCAAAGCTTTAAAAGTGAAACAATAGTTAGCAAAAATGAGTGTGAAGGAATCAAAAGGGAAAAGGGAAATTTTGACCTCCCAAGCTATCGTAGTCGCATGGATGTTGATTCCATCAGCCCTCCATAGTCCACCCATTGTTCTATAAGGTGCAGCTAGTGTAGCACTAGCCCAATCATACTGGTCAAGCCACCTCAAGTTAACCAGTGAAGCTAGCACCTTTATATCAACCCAACCCTTATCGTTATACAAAAAAAAGGTTGAAAAGATGGTCAGCAGACATACCCTGGCGTACTGATCAATGGAATAAGAGACTAGATCCATCCTCTCCAACATCCTAAACAACCAAAACCTAGGAACCATCCCTCTAAAATTGTAAGGAGGTTCCTCCCCAAGAAGAGTAATCAAAGAATGGGAGGGACGAACTTGCCTATCAAAGGCAACAGGTGTGGTCCCAAACTGCATACCAATCAAGCAACACTACTCAAGAGGAGTCATAGTCATCTCATCTGGTAAATGAAAAGTGTTAGTAGTCTCCCACTACCACTCAACTAAAGCAAAAATCAAGTTCAGGTTAGGGGAATGGGCAATGTCCAAATTCATCCATCCAAACAGATGAACTGGTATTATATGGGTGCGAAAAGAGATCCAAGAAGCCCAACACTTCAGACAAATTGGACCTAGTACCTTTTTAGTTATGCTTAACATCCTACAGGAAAAATTCTATCTCTCATTTTCCTTGTTTATTTTATTAAATGTGTGAAAAAATATAAAGTACTGAAAAAAATTTAAAAAACAAAAAAAAAAGAGAGAGCACATTAAAAAATAATATGAGAGGAAAAATAGAGCGCACAAAAAAAGAGAGAGAATGCACAAAAAAACAATGAGAAATGCACAGAAAATAAAGGAGGAAAAGAAAAAAATCTCGTTGGATAGCCACACCAGCTACAATACCCTTGGCTACCCTACAATAGATCAAGATTCAACTCTGTAAAAGGTGCTACCTCAGCCATTGAAGGAAGACTGCTAGGAAGGTAGTCAGAAATGTCCGATGTAATGGTTACATCGATGGACAGACCAAGTAAACCATAAAAACCAAATAAATTATTGGATGGACTGGCCAGATTGTCAACAGAACCGAAGAACTCCTCAATAGAACAACTTAAATCATTGGCAGAACCAAGAAAATCAGTAATAGTCTTGGTCTCACCATCTAATATCGTGTGCAGTCGTGCAGAAAAATCCTCCTCCTGAATTGTACCAATCAGTATCATCCCGAAAGAACATTCACAAGAAACTATCTTTTGAGAGAAAGTAGAAGAAGAGAAGAAGTTGTGAAGAAAATGAAATTCCTAAACCCTTTTTATAGGCACATGCATGAGTCTCTTGCATTTAATGCGATCACGCTTATCAATCCTATTTTTTCTTAGAATGACGAGCTAAGGGGGCCATCTATGAATCCAAATTTTTACACCATTAAATCCATCCCATCAATACGAGCATATAGTTTCAAATTGTGCTCAAATCAGACCTTAAACGAACCCAGAAAACTCAAAAAATTGAACCACGTTAGACTGAACCGAAACTATGAACTAGGCGTACGAGCCAAGGCTCTGGTGCGCATGCCAAGCACCTGGCATATGCCTACGCATTCCAAGCACCTGGCATATGCGCCAACTATTTGGCATGTACACCAGCCGCTTGGAGACTGCGCAAGCTACTTGGCGTTCGAGCCCATTTTCCAACATTTTTACTCGATGTTTCTATAAATTCAACCCTCCGACACTTATTTCGGGATACTTTTTCAGACTCTTCATATGTCAAAACTCTGCCAAATTACTTTTCGAAAATACCTTCAAACACCAAATTTCGACCAAAACACCAGACATCCTATGTTTCGATCAAAAATTTACTGCACAATTCACGAGTCATCTTTCAGTCAGTTCTTGGATAGACTTCTCTGAATGCAACGGAGACACTATCCATCTTCATCAATTTGACTCAACCTCTAGTTTCAAGTCCCAAAAGCCAAAGGTAGTATATCTAAATGGTATAGTATTTAACTTTAGTTATGAATTATAAGCCCTAAAAACTTACTTAGGCAATCTCACAATTATTAAAATTCATTTTTATTAATCAAATCTTGAATTGGTTAATAACCTTTTCGGCTAATCATTAACAAAGTTAAAACAAATTAGCTTCTAAATACACAACCACTAACCCCCATATTTTTCAGAACAACCCCACCCTTCACGAGAAGGGAAAATGACATAGGGTTTGATTACCATTAAAAGGGATACGTGGCAAGCCAGTCTAAGTGTTTATTTCTTTTCCTTTTCTTTTGTTTATTTATTTTCACTATTTGCTTTATGTATTTGTTCATTTGGATTCTAAGTTATTTTGTTTTCATTATTTCTCGCTTATTCTATGTAATTCGTAGTTGGGAAATGTGTGCTTTTTCCAGATTCTACGGACTAGAGAAAGGATCCCCTTTGCTTAGTTCTTTTTAGATGTAATTTATTTTTTAGTGCTTTATTCCTTGGATCTGCTTTATTCCTAGTACCTCTCCAGGCTAGAGGAATGACCTCTATTAATTTTTACCCTTTTTCATTGCTTTTGGCTTATAATTGTCATTCATAACATGATATTTGTTCATGCATCATTTTCGCATGTCTATTTGATAACTGATAATTCATGCATTAAAATATCCCATGTTCTTGATGATTTTGTGCTTTGAATTGAATTTGATTTGTTTGTTCTAAGTAATTTCAGTTGTTTTCAAGAACTTAATTGAAATCCAATGTTAACAAGAAGTATTTGGAAGTTCGGATGTGAAAGACGGTGAAAACGAGCGAAAACGGAGCTAAAACGGCGGACGAAACCTCCCACGGGCGTGGCACGGGCTGCACAGCCCGTGGGAGGCCCGTGCCAGGCTGCCTCATGCCCGTGCCAGCATGCGCCCATCCAGGCAGTAGCCTGGCACAGGCGCTGGCACGGGCCGTGCCAGGCTACCTCAAGCCCGTGCCAGCATTCGCCCATCCAAGTAGTAGCCTGGCACGGGCGCTGGCACGGGCCGTGCCAGCCTGCCAGGCGCCCGTGCCAGCGTGCGGAACGCGAATTTTCTGAAGAAACCCTAACGAAACATACTTCTAACAGACCCTAAGTATAAAAGGAGATGAAAAACACATGGGAAAGGGTTCCGACGGCTGGGAAACAGATCAAAAGAGACCGAAAACAATTCAAAGAGGATTTTACATCGATTATTACGGAATCGAAGCAAGAACAAGCAAGATTGAAGAGGAACTCCATTCAAGCTATCATGAGCTCCATGGGTTT
>CAOJBK015947793.1:0-13787 GCA_948294925.1 Codiaeum variegatum | reverse complement strand
TGATCCCTTATTGATTCTTTCCTAGGACCATCCCAGGAAAATAGGCCATTTGTTTCATGATATTGGCAATCATGGGATTGCAGTAAGGATTAAAGTCTAAAGAAATCCCCCCTTTCAGATTTTTACCAGATTTAATGAATTGAACAAATGAGACACCAAACAAAGGATATGCTGACAACTCAAGTTAGATCTCCAGAATAGGAACAGTGTCTGTGACTTCAGATTTTCCAAACATATAAACTTTAATAGTGATTATCCAACTTTTAAATGGAAATTTAACCCTTTGATGCAAGGTGGAGGCAACTGTCTTTGCGTGATGAATCCATGGCCTTCCAAAAAGTAGGTTGAAGCATGAAGTCACATAAATACTCTAAAAGGGAATTTCAAAGTTTGTAGGATTCGAGATGACTGTTAGAGTTACCATCCCCAAAACCTCCTTTTTGAGTTGTCATAGGGCTTTACTATTTGATCAGAGGGAGTGAAATTAGCAGCTTCTAATTCCAAAAAACTTTCCACCTTAAGTGAGCACACATTCAAGGCGGACCTATTATCAATAAGTGCCATTGGGACAGTCTTTTCCCTTGTAATAATAGTAATGTAAAGAGTATCATTATGGGGTCTCCCAATCAGGATTTCATCATTAGTAAAAGAGATGGATGCTTTTTTTGTAATACTGATAATAGAGGCTGCCAAAGTATCTCGAGAAATGTCCACTAGAACTTGGCACTAATTCAAAGCCTTGAAAAGAGCTTGGCGATGAGAATATGATGAAATTATTAGGCTTCAAATTGAGATATTGGCCTGGGTCTTCTTGAGTTGTTTTAATAAGCGATCCTCTTCTGGTTCGAGAGTGCCCTTGGGTGAAGCCACTGGTTGGATAGCTTGAGGTTGAGCAATAGGTGCTTATACAACTCTCCCACTTCGGGTGATAACATCAATTTTAGCCCTCATATTTATCAAGTCTATGACATAACAATAATTACTTTGGATAGACTTCCCTAAGGAAGGTAGGTCATCCATGGTAGCAGAGTAATCATGGGAGATAGACTTCCCTAAGAAAGGTAGGTCATCTAAAAATAGTTAAGATTACTCAGGGGATTATCAGTATCATAAATTAGATAGGTAAAATCCCCTTCATCAAATTCAACCAAGATAGCATTAACATTGTGATCATAAGTAGTGTTTGAATCGATGCATGGCAAAGAAGCAAGTGGAAGGAGCTCTTTAAAGTTTATCAGATCTTATATACTGTGTCTAAAGGCCTTGTAGTTGTCAATTTTATGGTCGAGCCCTTAGTGACAGTCACACATCTCATTCATGTTGAAGTTTTTAGGTAATGGATTTGTAATGGGCTTTGGTTCCAGAGGCATGATGGCTCTACCATCTAAAAATTTCTTATAGATAGCACTGAGGGAAAATCTACCCAAGTTAGAGAACTTTCTCTTTTTCAACTGAATTAGCTTGCAGGCAGAAATGGCATTGACTTCACCTTTTTTATGGGTATCATTCCTTTGGTGGAAAGTCCTCTTGAATCTTAAAGAGTAAGCCTATGAGTCATCTTTAATTAATCTAGCATCAATTTTATCTTCGATGGGTGAATTAATAGAGATCAAAGCTTTGAAGAATGGTAAATATTGTGTGATCAGTATGTCTTGATTTACAGGGAGCAAGTTTTTTGCAATAATATCCACTTGTTCATATTTAGATGGTCTGCTTACCATTTACGATACTTTCTTCCTCCACCTCGTAATGAACGAGGAAAAGGTTTCTTTGGGATGTTGCTTAGTGGTTTCAAGATCTCTTCGAGTAATATCAACTTCAACATCATAATTGTATTATTTTACAAATATATTATAAATGGACTCCCAGGTCCATTTTTTGGAATCATCTACATTTACAAACCTGCTAAGAATTACACCAGAAAGCAACTATTGGAACAATTGAGAAAGGAGCTCATCATCCACACCCAAAGGGCAAAAAGCACCATCATAGATCTTAAAGTGAGTCTTAGGACAGGTTATGTCATCGAATTTCTTAAAGACAGACATTTAAAATTTTGGAGGTAGCCTCGTATTAGGGAATAAGCTAAGAGACTTAACATCAACCATATCATCTCTCTTCTTAATAATGTTCAGGTTCTTATTAATATCCTCATACTTCTCGACCATGACCTTAAGGAGAGGATGGTCTTAGCCCCCCTTTTGTAAAGGATCTGTGGGAGGGATAATTGGCCTAGTGACCCCACAGTCATCTAATGAGGGAATGATGACAACATCTTCTACCAAGGGATCTTTGCTATAGTTAGAGGAGGTAGATGCATTATCCGGTGGTTGAATACCCACTTAGGACATCCAAACTTGAACCTTACCTAGGATAGTCTACTCTTAGGCTTAAAATATAGAGGTCATGGTTTTTTCTTATTTCTTGAGGGCCTCATCTTACTTCCTTATCATTTAAGCCAACATTGTAGTAATGTTTCCTTGAGGAGTAGTGGCTTCAACAAAAGTAGGGGTTAGTTCGAGCTCGTTCGACATGTTTTGCTTTGGATAAAAAGAGACAGGGTATTAGTATTTGAGAAGTTTTAACCACAACAGACAGGATGTATATTGAACTAGGTTGGTAGTTTTGGGAAATCAATTTTTAGAACTTCTTACTTGGCTTAGGTTTCATATGTAGTGATGCATGTATGCATATATGCATGAATGGAAATGATTTCATGATGACATGATTATATTTAGGATTATAGTTCATGGGTCTTAGAGTCAACTCTAATTATTACATGAAACTTGATGGTTTGAAAGGTCACCCAGCGACTAGAGGCATGATATACCTAACCACATGTTAATCAATAAGATTTGTGTGGGTCAACCGACTATGTGCAACCTCATTATTCCAACTGAAATGGTTAGTAAGTAGGCCTTGGGGTTGATGATGTCACTATCTGCAAAGTAGTTTCAAGAAGGGAAACTTACTCAATGTTACTTTATATCCTTATTTTCCTAGATATAAGGGCACATGTGAAGTGATGCATAAAACTAACTCCATATGATTTTTGAGCCAAAAATGTTTTGTATAAAAAATAGTCCACTTAGTTTTGTCAGTTTTAAACGTCCCCAGTAGAGTCACCAGTTGTGAGGCCCTGACCTCTAGAAGTGCTAGCGTGCCTTAGGCTTTTGACCTGAGATAACTAACCATGAGGGGTCGGATAGCGTATGGCATCAGTTGTTGAATCTCACTTGAGGAGAACCCCTTATGGGTCTGTTAGGTGAGGTGTGTGTGTGAGTCGCCACTTAATACTTTAAAAAAAATCATTTTTTGATGATTAAGAAACTAATTTTCTATTAACTCCATAAAAATATTATTTTTGCCAGTGGAAAATACACAAGCCACAAACCAAAGGATGTATTTAGGTGAAGGAAAAATTACAAGCCATACAGCAAAAGCAGGAAATTCATATATCGAGAAGATTTAGTTTTTATTTTCATATTTTTTATAAAAATTTTTTCTATGTTAAAAATCTTTTAATTTAAATGGTTTAGCCATTTATCAAACTCTTTGATAAATGTCTAAACCCTAATTTGGACCCATAATCTTAATCAATGATACTTTAGCCAATTATTGTGCAAAACATAATTATAATCAAGGAGAGGATTAAAAGTATCAAATACTTTAACTCCCTCCTTCATTAAGCTCCTCTAGTTCGAATCACACCGAAGCTTCCCAAGGCTTGATCTCATTTCTTCTTCAAAAAACTCAAACTAAGTCTCTTTGGTTGGCCAAATACTCTTGGTTCTAGCTCCTTTACTTAAGAACTTGAGATGTAGGGATTGGTTTGGACTTTGAACTCTCCACACTCTCTTGCATAAAGATATAGAAGAAGAATTTGTGATTGAAGAACTCTTCTTGAAGAATAAACTCAAATCTCACAATTTGGTGTAGTGTTTCAACTTTCTTTCTCTAACTCTTAGAGAGCTTCTCTCTCTATCTATTGGAGAAGATGATAGAAGAAGAAGATGAATAGTGATTGATTCAAATCACTTAGGGAAAATTAGAGAACCTAAAAGCTTTTATACCAATAACCTACTCTCCCTTTACCTTAATTTAAGGAGAATAAGAAATGTGTCTATTTGAGTAATTGACCATTTGACTAGGCAATTAGTCAAATAACACTTAAGCAGAATTAGTAGGAACTCTCCTTAATCCCTAATTAACCACATCTAATGTGAATTGGGTTAATCATCTCATGATTAAGCCTAATTGTTTTTAGTTGTCCAAAAAAAATTTAATTAGTCATGCCCATTTGTATCTCATACAAACTATGACATAATTGAATTAATCCCTTTATGAATTAAACTTCAAGACATGTTAGGTTCTTTGAAAATTTAATTACAAGTTTAATTCAATTATCGTTAATAATTAATTAAACTCTTTAGTCAATTATTAATATGATTTAATTACAAGCCATGGGAATAGATTTATGGTGTCTGACTTACTAGGTTCATGTTCTAATTAGCAATGGAATAAAGAAAACTCTTTTCTTTCTTTTAAATGTGCAATCCCATTGCACACTTAGTCCCATAAGTCATGAGTAACGCCTAGCATAACATATCACGGCTACCTAATTAAAAATGAATATCGGCGATCGTATCCTTGACATTGCATGGACCTCTCGATCATAATTACGATGCACTTGAATCCCTTCATTACGGATTCTCAATCTTAGCTAAGGTCATGGAATAGTCAAAACCTATACGCTAGATCATATGACTTCTATTCGGTTCTAGTTCTCGATAAATTAATTCCTACTAGAAACTCTTTTTAGTGAATCTTAACTACCTTGGCCAAGGATTTGAGTATCAAGAATAACCATAAGACATAGGATTTCTTCCTTATTTACTCAAGTTAATGAATCCTTTCTTGGAGATCACTTATCTCAACATATCATTGATTATGGCCACCACATGCCATATACCAATACTTGGATAGCATCGATATGTAAGCAGTAACAAACCATAGCCATAAATATGCTAGATAACATGTCACCTCAAGTCTAAGGATTATATGCACAATTATGATCTAGATGATAAGATATTGACTAGTGGATAAAACCCATGTATCTATCATCTAGTGTCACTATTCGACTTACTCATTAAATGAGTGTGTTGATAAGAGTTTATTTGTTTACATTTACCCCTCATTTTTAATGTGTTTTTATATTTAACTTGAGTTTGATTTGTTTGTTCAGTGTTCTTTTAGAGTATTTTAAAGACCATGGATTAATCTAGCTTGAAATGGGTGTATTTCAATGGTAATTTGAAGTTTTGAAAGAAAGCATATTGAGTTTTAATTGATTAGATCTTTGCACTACAAGTATAAAGCACTTTTGTGGGAGTCAAAAGAAAATCACGAGATGTTGTCATTCCCATGATAACTCCCTGTGAAAATAGTCTGTCTAAATAATGAAGGGCATGAATTCTAGAAAAAAATCACAGGATGTTAACATGCCCATGATAACATCCCGTGACCAGACAAATTTCATCATTTTTAAAATAGGCATGTTGAAAATTAAAAGGGGATTCGATTTCTTTCACTAAAGAAAATAGGTTTTCAAGGGAGAGAGCGATTTTTTGAGAAGATTTTCAAGGAGAATACTCAATGCTTCAAGTTTAGAGATGAAGAATCAAGATTGAAGATGATTTGTTTGCTATTCTTCTCTCATTCATTGTTTTCTTATTTTTCATTGATGAAAATGAACTAAACTATTTTTCTATCTAGATTGAGATGAACCCTAGATTTAATTTTATAAATTGAATGGTTTATAATTCTATAAAGTCAATCTTTTGGTTAATTTATACATGTGATTCATGATTGTTTAGCTTGATTAGCAATAACATGCTTGTTAATTGAGTATAGTTTTCATATTATTGACTTAAGAAAGCTTGGTATGATTTGAAGACTCACATTTATTGAGAGTTATTTGGGGATGCTAGAGATAAAGTCACAAAACTCTTTGGTTTTATGATTCCTTGGTACTTATGCTTTTTCTAATTGATTATAATTGAGAAGAGATTCTGCTTATGACCTTTAGAAATTAGGGACTATATTGCTTGAGAAAGATTGCAAACTACTTTTGTGGAATACCAATTTGACTTAAAGGATTGAGTGAGTTGAACTTTCACTCATGACTATAATGAATCTAGGGGGATTCAAAATCTAGATAGATCTTTTTGCCATTGTTAATTCTCTTGATTATTCTTAAACTTTGAATTTCTATTTAGGTTTTTAATTTAAGTTAATTTGATTTCAATCATATCCAACTTTCAATTTGCTAAACAACAACGAAGGTTTGCGCTAGTAATTAACCTTGTCTCTAGAGGAACGATACTCTACTTATCATTGTATTACTTGGGTGACTCTATACACTTGCAGAAGTAAGCCATCAAGTTTTTGGCATTGCTGTCGGGGACAACGGTTAATATTAGTATTATAATAATAATTGTTGATTTGATTTTTATTTTTATTATTTTTAATCTTTCATTCTTAGAGGTTTCTTTTATTTCAACTACTCATTCTCTTACATGACTAGATCTAGTACCTCTGACAAAGTAGAATTCAGTTATGGCCCAGAACTAGAGAAGACTTTAAAGCAACAAAAGAAGGAAGAGCGAGAATTAGCTCTAGTAGAGTATACAAGGAAAAAGATCAGTCGAAATTAAAAGAAGAGATTGAAGTAATAGGGGACACACAACCGAGAATAATGTAGGACTTTGTGAAGCCTACAGTACAAAGGGATGAGGGTAACATTAGAAGACTAATTATGGCTACCAATAATTTTGAAATAAAGCCAGCTGTTATTACCCTGCTTCAGAATAATTGTCAGTTTAGGGGAAATTTAAATGAGGGTCTGAATGCTCATTTGGAGACTTTTCTAGAGATATGTGATACATTTAAGATGAATAATGTCTCAGATGATGCTATTCGGCTAAGGTTATCTCCTTTCTCTTTGACGGGAATCACCAAAGCAGTGGTTGAAATCTTACCCATTGGGCTATTTTACTTCTTAAGGGCAATTAGCTGTTAAATTTTTGGAGAAGTACTTTCCCCCAAGTAAGACAGTGAAGCTGCGGAATGATATTTTTGCCTTCTCCCAAGCTGAAGGAGAATCTTTGTATGATGGATGGGAAAGGTACAAGGAACTATTAAGGAGGTGTCCACACCATGGGATACCATTATAGCAGCAGGTTCAAACATTTTACAACGGGATGAACTACATAAATAAACAGTCTATCGACACAACAGTTGGGGGTTCAATCAACCATTGACTCCTGAGTCTGCTAGAGATTTGATAGAAGGAATGGATCTGACAAATAATCAATGGCAATCACCTAGATATTAGGGAAGGATGAGAGTTGCAGAGGTACATTCAATAGATCCTGTAGTCGCTATAGCGGCCCAAGTAGAAGTAATAAATAAAAATCTTAATAACCTGTCTATGGGTTATGCTCAATAATAAATTATGTTTTGTGAGTAGTGTGGAGGAGGACACCCCAGTCAAGATTTTCAACAAGGAAATATGTTTTCTAAGACATAACATATTGACTATGTAGGTGGCGTAAATAAGAATCAGTAAAATAACCCATAAAGCAATACTTATAATCCAGGGTGGAGAAATCATTCACGTTTTTCATGGGGAGATCAGAGTAATCTGAGTAATCCTAGACTTTCACCAAGATTTCAACAACCTCCATTTTAGTATCAGCCGCAATATCAGCCACCTCCTCTGCCCAAAAATCCTTCAATGGAGGAAATGATGGAAAAGTTTATTGAAGTGAATGAATAAAAGCACAAGGCCACTAAGACAACACTTCATAATCAGCAGGCCTCGATTCAGAATTTGGGGACTCAAATGGGGCAGATTGTAAGGCTATTAAGTGAAAGTCCATAAGGAAGTTTGCTTAGCAACACTGAGGTGAATCTAAAAGAGCAGCTAAAGGCAATCACCTTGCGGAGTGGTAAGCAAGTGCAAGAAAGTGTTGTTGAAAAATAGGGAATGGTTAAAAAGGAAGATATAGCACAGGGTGTCAAGGAAAAGAGAGACGACATGGAAATTGTATTGAGTGAAGAGGAAGTAGTGTAAAAAGAGAAAGATAAAGCAACACTAGTTCCTACCCTGGCAGTAAAGGAGTATCAACCTAGAGTGCCTTATCCTACACATCTACAAAAGGGTGAGATTGATGCCCAATTCAGTAAGCTTTATCACAAATGCCTAAATATACAAAACTCCTCAAGGATCTTCTTTCTAAAAAGGGGAGTCTTGAGGAAGTTTCTTTAGTGCATTAGAAAAGAGTTTAGCAGCTTTGTAAAGAAGGTTACCTAAAAATTTAAAAGACCCTGGTAGTTTTACTATCCCATGTTTAATAGGTAACCTTTAAATTGAGAGTGTGTTAGCTTATTTGGGGGCTAGAATAAGTGTTATGCTCTATAAAATTTTCAAAAAGTTAGGTATTGGAGAACCTAAGCCAACCATCATGACAATACAATTGGCCGAGTAGTCAGTAATATACCCTAGGGGTATCATACACGAGGGGTTGGTAAAAGTTTGGGATTTCATGTTCCCCAGTGACTTTGTTATCATTGACATTGATGAGGATTCAGATGTTTCACATATCTTGGGTAAGCCATTCTTAAATATAGCCTGCGCCCTCATCGATGTCCATAATGGGACTTTGACTTTTAGAGTGGGAAGGAATAAATTGTTTTTCATATTTCTAATGCAATGAAACACCCACCTGTACTTGATGAGATGGATTTATACAATGATATTATTGAGCATGAAATCGTTAATTATGTTCCTAACATTATTTCAAAGGATCCCCTTGTGTTATGTTTGACCTTAGGAAAAGACGGAGGATCCAGAGGCAATGCAGCAGTTGGCATGCCTGAATGTAGTTAAGCCATGGAATAGTAGTGCATATGAAGCAATTGAAATGCCCAAAGAAGAGAAAATGAAGCCATCCATTGTGGAACCACCTGTGTTAGAGCTTAAACCCCTTCCAAAGCATCTTGAGCATGGATTTTTGGCAGAGGGAAGAAAGTTGCCAATAATTTAAAGTGATCATCTATCTTCTAAGCAAAAAAGCTAAGCTGATTGAACTATTGAAAAACATAAGAAGGCTTTAGCTTGAAAGATTACCAACATAGAGGGGATTAGTCTGTCCTACTGCATGCATAAAAATCTTAATGGAAGAAGACTTCAAGTAAGTAGTGCAGCCTTAAAGAAGACTGAACCCCAAGATGAAAGAAGTAGTGAAAGCATAAGTGATCAAACTACTTGATGCTGGGATTATTTATCCGATTTTAGACAGCTCATGGGTGAGCCTAATTCAAGTGGTACCGAAGAAAGGTGGGATGGTCGTGGTTCCTAATGAGAATAATAAGCATATCCCTATAAGGATAGTTACTAGATGGAGGGCATGTATTGACTACAGACGGTTGAATTATGCGACTAAGCAGGACCATCTCCCGCTACCCTTCATTGATCAGATGTTAGAGAGGTTGGTTGGGCATGAGTTCTATTATTTCCTAGATGGTCTTTCGAGCTATTTCCAAATTCCCATAGCCATGGAAGACCAAGAAAAGACAACCTTCACTTGTCCCTATGGTACTTTTGCATACCAGAGAATGCCATTCAGTTTTTGCAATACACCTACTACCTTTCAATAGTGCATGATGGAAATCTTTGATGAGATGATTAAAGATATCATGAAAGTATTCATGGATGACTTTTCAGTCCATGGTGACTCTTTTAATTATTGTTTGGTGAATTTGGAGATATTATTAGTTAGGTTTGAGGAGACTAATCTTGTGCTCAATTAGGAAAAATGTCACTTCATGGTTCGAGAACGGATAGTTTTGGGGCACAGGATATCTGGTAAGGGAATAGAGGTGGATCAAGAAAAGATTGAGACCATTTAAAAATTATCACATCCTACATCTATGAAGGCTATCAGGAGTTTCTTAAGGCAGGCTGGGTTTTATAGAAGGTTTATTAAAGACTTCTCCATGATTGCTCATCCTTTGACAAGGTTGCTAGAGAAGGACATTGAGTTTGTCTTTTATAAAGAGTGTCTCAAGGCCTTTAACACTCTTAAAGAGAAGTTGATACATGCTCTAATTATGGTGGCCCCTAATTGGAATCTTCCGTTTGAGCTTATGTGCGATGCAAGTGATTTCGTAGTCAGGGTAGTTTTGGGTTAGAGAAAGGAGAAGCATTTCCAACTAATTTATTATGCTAGCAAGACATTAAATGAGTCCCAAGCTAATTACACCACCATAGAGAAGAAATTGTTGGCTGTTGTCTTTGCTTTTGACAAGTTTTGTTCTTATTTAATCTTATCAAAAGTAACTGTGTACATAGATCTCTTGGCTTTATGATACCTATTTTCTAAGAATGATGATAATCCAAGATTGATCTGTTGGGTTTTATTACTACAAAAGTTTGACTTGGGAATTTAAGACAATAGGGGGGCTGAAAATCTTACAGCAGATCATTTGTTACGGTTGAAAAATCTAAAATTAGAGGAGTTAAAGGAAGGAGTGATCGATGATCATTTCCTTGATAAGCAGTTATATGCCATGGTAAGTATGGTAAGTGACTTTGCAAATTACTTAGCTATTAGGGAACTCCCGAAAGATATGTCTTATCAAGAAAAGAAGAAATTCTTTTCTAAGGTAAAATATTACTTTTAGGAGGATCCATTTTTGTTTAGATTATGTAAAGACCATATAATCTGACGTTGCATGGCATGGCCTGAAACAGAATATATTCTTCATCACTGCCACACTGGATTTGGTGGAGGCCATATAGGAGCCAATAGAACGACACAAAAAGTCTTAGAATCAAGTTTCTACTGGCCCACATTATTCCATGATAGTTATAAGTTTGTGCAACACTATGATCATTACCAAAGAGCTGGAAACATTTCGTCTCGTGACAAAATGCCCTAAATTGGTATTTTGGTGTATGAAGTCTTTGATGTGCAGGGCATAGATTTCATAGGATTGTTTCCTAGTTCTTTCGGTAACAAGTATATACTTGTGGCTATTGACTATGTGTTAAAATGGCCTGAGGCTCAAGCCTTGGCCACCAATAATGCTAGGGTAGTAGTAAAATTCTTACAGAGATTGTTTGCTCAGTTTGGTGCATCTAAAGCCATTATTAGTGATAGAGGTACACATTTTTGTAATGCCCAGCTCGAGAAAGTCTTCAAAAGACTTGGTGTTACACACAAGTTGGCTACCCCTTATCACCCTTAAACAAGTGGCCAAGTCAAGAACACAAATAGGGAGCTCAAGAGAATTCTTGAGAATACTGTAGAGCGATCTAGGAGGGATTGGTCTAAAAAGTTAGATGATGCTCTAGGGGCTATTATAACAGCATTTAAAACACCTTTGGGTACTACTCCTTATAGGTTGGTGTATGGGAAAGCTTGTCATTTACCTATTGAAATTGAACATAATGCATTTTGGGCTATAAAACAGGTTAACCTTGATCTAGCAATTGCAGGTGAGAAACGAAGATTGCAGGTGAACGAGCTAGATGAATGGAGGTTATAAGCTTATAACAATGCTAAGATGTATAAAGAATAGGCTAGAAATGGCATGATGTGAGAATAAAGCAAAGGAGAGAGTTTAAAGCTGGTGATCAAGTATTACTTTACAATTCATAGCTTCGACTTTTCCCAGGTAAATTAAAATCTCGTTGGCCCAGCCCTTTTGTTGTTAAACAAGTCTTCCCTATGGAACAATTGAGTTAACTAACCCTGAAAAGAGTGATTTTAAAGTTAATGGGAAAAGGGTCAAGTTATACCTTAGCGGTGAATTGGATGAAGTAACGGAGACTGTGCATCTTCAGGATGTAGGGTGAGAAATCACCCTAATTGTCCAACTAAGACCACGTTAAAGAAGCACTTGGTGGAAGGTAACCAAACAAATTCAAGTGTTTTTTTTTATTTTATTATTATTTTTTCTTCTTGTTTCTCAGTGTGTCAGTTTTAATTTAAACGTTTTATTCAGTTTTTAAATTTATTTTTATTTGTTTATGAATAAAGTGTTAAAAAAATAGTGTGTTTTCACTGGAAAATATCACGGGCATGACATTACCTTGTGAGATTTTTTTTAAGGGAATAGTGTGTTTTCACTGAGAAATATCATGAGCATGACATTATCTAGTGAGATTTTTTTTAAGAGGACGGTACAAAATCAGAGGGAAAATCCACGGGGAAATTCTCAAATTCACGTCCATGATTTTCACTTTCTTAAAAATAAAAAAAAGTGGAGAGGAAAGCATCTTGAAATCACGAGATTGGGTGAAAGCTGGGGTTTCAAAACAAATTTAAAAAAATATAAAAAAACGACCAAAGGGTATTAGAGAATTTCCCAAATTCCACTAACCTCTTTTTTCTTTTTCTCATACTCCTTTCTCCTAATTTCTCTCAAACTTCCCCATTACTCAAGATCTCAAACATATAAATTAGTCAATCACTCCTAAACACACACTCATGCTAGATAAGGGTTTATTTGTGCTAAGGGATTTATTTTTCTTCAAGAAACACAAAAAAAAGTTTCAAATTTCAGGTTTGATTTCTTTAATCCATTCTTTAATTGTTTTTTAATTTATTCATTTATTTTTCTTAGAAAATTGATTAATTAGGGTTCTATCATAATTATGCCTTCTATTTCTCTTTCTTTTATGAACCTTAATTGATTAATTAATTTGTTTTTTATTGAAGAATTAGTTTAGGATTTTATTTTATTTTCTGATGATTTTGCTTACTTAAATGTTTATGCTCATGAATTTGTTCACTATTAGTGTTGTAATATGTTCTTGTTGACAATTTGGTACGCCCAACCAAGTTTGATTGATTTTAGTTAGGGGAGTGTGAGTTTGAAGAAGCACATAATTTGAGTTTTGGTTAGAATGTGATATGATGTGTGTTGTTGATACATTGAATAGCTCAGGATAAGTTAAGTTTTAACCGTTATGCTACCGATTTGTTTTCAATGCTAACCCTTGCTTCCATGTGCTGGCTTTCTGTGTTGTTTGGACTTATTTTTATAGGATGGGACTGAGAAAAAAACCACCTAGTCGACCCAAGAAATTACCCACCAAAAGGGCTAGGGGCAATTTAAGTGCAAATCTTCCTCCACCCGTTGCACCGCATAACACCTTTAACCCACAACATCCTTGTCTTCAATTTAAAAAGGGTTGGTAGTGAGCTAGAATGGAAGAGATAGAAAATAAGGACTTTTAGCCAACCAAATACATTAATTGGGATGTTATGGAGACAGTGGGACTTGCTGATAGCATTTAGGAGCTTGTAGACTTGCCCGGTTGGGAACCATTGTTTAAAATTTCTAAGTCAACTTATAGAGAGTTAACAGTGGAGTTTTTCAGCACTTGTGAGTGGGTTGAAGATGATGAGCATTCTACGAATAGCTATTTGAAATTCATACTCGGTACGAAAGATCATAATCTTACTGTAGATTAGTTTAGGGTTTTGTTAGGACTTCATGAAGAGTTTAAGCTCGAGCCACTAGAGTATAAACAATCTAAGTATGATTATTTCGAAGGTCTAACTCAGCAATCCTTATGGGATAAATATGCACTAAGAAAAGGGAAATTTCATGCTGCTATTTCAAAGGGTTCGAGTTTCCCTTGTTATGCTATAAGAGTGGTGCATAATATTCTAGCCACTTCACTATCAGCTCATATTGGGAGTGCAAGA
>CAOJBK015947738.1:0-12870 GCA_948294925.1 Codiaeum variegatum | reverse complement strand
TTTATGTTAAATTAAGGGCAATGGAAAGAGGTATTAAACATGGGAATCTCTCCCTCTGAGTCCTCACTTTTTGAGCCCGAGCTCAAAGAGGAGGAACTAGATGAAGATTTACCTGGGGGAGCATATTCGAAATGAAATCCTCTGATTATAGGATCATACATTAGTTTTCTATGGAAAAGATGTTTCTTGGGACCAACCGGAGGAGGTGGAATAGATTCTTGAGAAGGCTTTTTAGGTTCAAATGGGGTCGAATAGGCGGATGATGAAGTAGTAAACTCACGAGATGACTTTCTAGAATTAAAGGGCTTGGAAAGAATGGGTGTCTCACCTAAGGGACGCTTGGACTCAGTACCTTAAGGTGTTTTTTTTTTCCTTATAGGAGCCTTCTAGTAAGTCCTAAGGAGGCCCGTAACTCAGGTGACACTTACTTTCATATCTAAGCATACCATTATCCCCTCTCATAAAAGGCCCAAGGAATGCCAGAATTGGTCCTTGTTGGGGGACGTTTCTTCTAAAAACCATATGGCCACTAAGTAGCTATCTTAGAGGATTTCATACTCCCTAATTAGCTCCTTAAACCTAAGGTTTATAATTTCATTTATGGTGTCATATTTGTGCAGCTTTTCAAAAATAAATGATACGTCAAACGTGGAATAAGCAAGTCCGATGGCAGATGATCTAGTGATAATACCTGCAGGCATCGTTGCCTTGGACACTTTAAAAGGCAGAGGTTGAGTTGGCTTAGGGGGCAATGCTTGAGATTATTGAGTGGATGAAATGAATCACTCAGCATTTGCAGCGGCCTTGGGAAGAGTGTCTGGAACCAAAGGTAGGGGACTCTCCATAACCCATATGCCTTTTCTATTTGTAAAAAATAATTAGCTTCGTTGCCTTCCTGGTTTTCAATGAAGCTGTAAAAGGCATGGTAAGCAGCCCTATCGAGAGAGTTGAAGCTAAAGGAATTCAGAACTTCTACCTTGGTCTGCAGTCGAAGCTTCTTATCCTCAAAGCTTCAGATAGGCAAAGGAACCTCCGAGTGAAGGCAATGGAACTGCATGGAGGCAGGAATCTTATCTGATACTTCTTTGCCATAGTCTGCCTCATCCTTAATAGGGAGCATATAAGAAAAAGACCAATAGTTTAAAACACACAACAAAAGACTAGAAGAGAACATTAAAAAAAATTACTAGATATGCTTTGTAATGTCTCCGTTGGGGTAGGAGACTTATCCTCCCGGGTTAAGAAGCTACACTCAAGCCGCTTCGTTTGATTATACTAAACTTGGTACTCGATTAATGCCTAAAGGCTCAGGTAATGGTTCTCAAAAAGTTCATTGTCCCCCTTAAAGTTAATGGGCCAGTCGAGGGCATGTAATTAAACTTTCTTCTAGGGGAATTGATGAGACCAAGGGAGCCTAAACCCCTCACCCAGATGGCTTCCTTCAAGGACAAAGTTTATAATAATGAAGGATTCCTTCAAAGGGCACATCTTATCCGATTTACCCTAAAAAAAGGCCCATCTTTGGGTGACAGACTAACATGTACATCCTCGGAGCATCGATGACGAGAGCAATCTTGAAAAAGATCTGAAATATGGTCGTTTGGACATCTAAGCATCCCAAGGCATAGCACAACATCTAAAAATAATACATGTACAAAATGATGTTAGGGGTTACCATGAGAGTGTTCAGTTTGAACCTCTTGAAGTAATCTATAAAAAAATGGAGAAGGAGGGAAAAGTAGTCCATTCTTGAATTACTTTAGCATAATAACATATTAGACATTGTCCTTGGGTAATTCCCACTTAGCAGGGAACAATAGACCCTCTAGTCCGATTTGGGCATGGTTAGAGGAATAGGGGGCCTGTGTAATGTGTTGGTATGGTTGCTCTTAAATTGGTTCCAACCTCAGATAAGAGGGGATCAATTTCTTGCCAATAATTGTTTAAAACCTACATTCTGTATATGTTGTTATAAAAAAAGCTATCCCTAGCTAGGGAGGCCTTCCTGATCTTTTTTGCCTCAACTTCAATTACCTCCAACTCAGAAGGGTTAGTGGATGAGACATCAACATCTTTAGCCCTCTTCTTGGTTTGAAACTTTCCCTTTGTAGCTTACTACTCTTGAAGTTTTTGTTGTTGTTGCTGTTAAGGATCCATTAGAGAATATGGTAAAGAAATTTAGCACACAAAATAGAAAAAATCAAGAAATAATGAGTTCTGGGGAAAATTTGACAAAGTAATAGTAAGAGAAGCAAAGTAATGAAGAAGAAGGTTAAAATGGGGGGGTATTTATAGGTGTTAGAAAGATTTGGAAGAAGAAGGCATGTGTCCTGAGGGGACACAACCCTTCCCCTCAGCCAAGCAAAATGGTGGCTTTTAAATCTGAAATAAATTACAATGATTACCATGAGTAACTATTCCTGGGGAAGTAGAAATGGTAGAGACATAGTTAATTGGGGAAACGTACTCTGATAAGATATAACGTATTAGAGAAGTGAGTGAAATGACACTTCAATGGGCAATCAAAGGGAAATAGGGAAGCAAATAGCTTACTAAGAGAATTTCTCGGTTGACTCTAGCAGATATAATCCTCCCAAGTAGGCTTGATCAAGCTTTCTAGGGATTAAGGGATAATTAATAGTTATTTAAAGAATATGACCACTTAGACAGCATGAGCCTAGATCCCAACAAGGGATCTACATCAGGGAGGTCACAGACTAAAAGTCCTCTAGATTAGTTAAAAGGACTGAAAGGAACTTGGTCTAACTGAGGACCTTTAAGTTGGAGACCTCAAATGAGAGTAGTACCGAAGATGAGAACGGAGATTTGGAAGGTACCAGCTTAATACAAGAGAACAAACCTTCCTACCTACCATGGTACACTAGTATGAGGGGGCGCACGAGCTGGCGCAACACACATCTGTCAGAATCTTGTCTCCCAAGCACACAACCAAGAAAAGTACTAAGGGATGTAGACAAAAGGGTATATTCTACCTCTTGAGCCAATCGGAGTCTACCACCTCATCCTTTATTATGACCCCTTTGATCCAACGGTAACCTTCCATTGCAAGGAACATTATGAGTCATCTGATCTCTAGGAAAACTCTATAAGGGAGCCCTATATAAAACCTTCCACGCTCAATGGAAAAGGTATGTTCATCTTTTTCTTCTCATTCTTCCTCATTTTATCTATAAATCTCAAGTTAAGACTTGGGAGTATCTTTCTCCACAGCCACAACTGACTTGATCATCAGAGGGTTCTTTCCAAGCAACCCGCCTAACCCCCATCTGATTGATATTTTATGATTGAAGACCTATCTAGCAAGCCTACTTGATCCAATTTACCATCACCTTTAGGATTCAACCTTATTAATTGGGTTTAAACCCATCAGGGTTTAAACCTATCCAAACTCTATGCTGCTAAATCAGTATTTTCATATGAGAAAAATATTGAATAATAATATGAGTATAAAGAGAAAATAGTTATCCTTAATTCTAATTTTGAGATAGGTATAATAGTGATTGGATGGTAAAATTAAAAAAATTATAGGATATTCATTTCCTCTTAGATAGTAAACACATTTTTGGAGAATGCAGATTATTTCCAACTTCCTTAAAAGAATGAATTAGATTTTATCTTCTCTTCCTTCAGAGACATGCACATTAGGAACCATAGCTTGTTAGATAATTCCAAGCTACTTGACTTAAATCACCTCGTCTCAAAATGGGACTACCTCTTAAGCTAATTATTTTCACCAGGTTAAGGTCCATCCTAGGCCTAGCTGACCTGAGCTATCAAGTCTCAAGGGTGTTTTTGACCACTCAATCTTTAAAAATTGACTTAGAGGCCACATAAGATAACCTTTTTAGGTTTGATCTCATCACATGCCCCCCTAATTCAAAGTTAAAGACATCAAGTCATCAGAACAATCTAAAAGGGGTACTTACAAGTAGTCGCTTCAACTTCTTTTCCTTAGATGTCACACCATATCGTCTTTTATGAAGCAATCAATAATTTCTCTTTGATTCTTACCATGTGTCAACCAATAAGTGGGTCAAGCTATTCTATAAGCTTCGAACCTATTATATAAATCATACTTATTTTTTCTATTCATTTTTTATGCATCCTGTTTAATTTTCCAGTTTTATCCATCTTTGGTTCTATTTTACAGTTTTTGGCTATCTCTGCTTATGTTTTCCATTTTTTTGCCATTTTTGTTATCCCTTATTCTCCTTTCTTCCTTTAATATAGTTCAGAATAAGGATTCAGTAAGTAGTTCTGTGATTTTTTTTTTCGATTTCCCCCACATTTATAGGTTGTACTTCTATTTTCCCTTTTACATTTAAGGCCTCCTCCTCCATTGAGTCTAATACCTTTCAAAGATGGAGTCTGAGTGCCTTTGCTAGTGACTACCCAGTAATTTCCACTTATTCTTTCAAACTACTAGAGATGCCTCTAATAAGAAGGTATCCTCCATTGCAACAGATGGGTGAAGATTCCTATGATGACATTCATATCATTGAGCACCTCCTTACCTCCTTATCTTAAATCCTCCATCCTACCTAGTGTGAAATTGAAGGGACATTCCCAAGGCCTAAGATGTAGAGAGGGTACATCTAAGGTATCTTCCATTTAAAATTATGTCCTAAGAGCTCAAAAACTCAAGCTAGCTCATTCTTTTGACATTTCGTCTACTTCAAAGAAACTTGCTGCCTTAATAGATGATAGTCCCATCATCTTAAAATTAGAATACGGATGGGATCCGAGCTTTATATAATATACTGAAGGAGTTTGAGAAGCTCTTACTATGTAAGAAGGCCTGAGGTAACCACATATCTTCTACCTATAATCATATTATTTATGAAGACACCATTGCCTCAGGGCTTAGATTCTCTTTTTCTACTTTGGATATTGAATTTCTAATCACCCATGAGATTGCCTTTTCCTAATCATATTCTAACACCTAAAAGATTCTATTAGATTGTCAAATTTTATCTTACCTCAACGATTCAATCCTAATGAGAGGAAATTCTGAGCCTTGTACAAAGTTATACCATACGCATCCATCTCAGAATTTATTAGCTGCTAAGCATAGGGGAAAAAGATCTTTAAGCTTTTCTAAACCTTGAAACAATGAAAGAAGAGCTAAAAAGAAAGGCTTTTCATCCTTAATCATTCGAGTTTAGATGTCACACCCCAGGAATGGACTAACAAGCTTAAAACTCGTCTAAAATATCAAGTTTTGAATTTATCACATAGGGAGGAGGAAAGAATATGCTTGGTTCAAACCACCATGGTTGTGAACAATATCCTTAAGTGGGATGGTGACCTTTCACCCCTAAATGTAAAGGAATTCCTTCAAACCTTGTTCATAGGAAAGGTCAAGGATGCTGAGGGAAATTGACTTAATGCATATCCTTGTAAATAATGTACCCTTATCTTTTTTTTTCGATTTTTAACTAAGTTTTTATTATTTTGTAATGATGAAGAAGACTATGAATGAGGCTATTTAAATAGAAGCTAAGAGGTTCACATAACTAGATCACAGGCTCAGATCCACTATATTGCTCTAACTCATTAGGCTATTTAATGACAGGAATTAAACTTTTACTAACAGTTTTCCTATCATTATAGATCATTTTTCCTATAATGATTTAAAATCAAAGAAAAAGTGGATGGTAGCATCGAGAGGTTCAAAGCATGTTTTATAGTGTAAGCAATCACCTTAAAAGAAGGAATTAGTTATAAAGAAACCTTCTCTCTAGTGGTGAGGTTTGGCTCAATTTGCCTCATTTTGGCCATTTTAGCTCATATGGTCATGTAGTGAAAATACCAAATGGATGCTAAAACCACATTGTCTAATAGGGAACTTAAATAAGAGATCTAGATGACTCAACTTAAAAGGTTTGACATCAAAGTTCAAGATGATAAAATTTAGATCCTCAACTAGTCTATAAATGCTTGGAATAAATATCTTAAGAGTGGAACCTCTGATTCCATGAAATTTTCATGAAGGATGATTCAAAGATGGTTAAAGAGGATCATTGTATACATTAGAAGGGCTCAATATATTAAATTTCCAACATAACATTTTATGTGGATGGAATTTTTTAGGCTAAAAATGATAAAAGGATGATATAAGTAATTAAAGGTTGGCTCTCATCGAATTCTGAAACGAAGGACTTAGGTTAAACATATTTTGTGATTGGTTTTAAATTCATTA
Source organism: Codiaeum variegatum (assembly GCA_948294925.1). NCBI lineage: Eukaryota > Viridiplantae > Streptophyta > Magnoliopsida > Malpighiales > Euphorbiaceae > Codiaeum > Codiaeum variegatum. The sequence continues at coordinate 6,647 of CAOJBK015947738.1, read as the reverse complement.
GAAATAGGTCTAAGAGATTTATTGGCTTAACTCAAGAGGCCTATATCAATAAAATGTTAGAAAAGTTCTGAATACACAATTCTAAACCGATACACTTCTTTTAAGAGAGGATTCACCTTAAACCTTGAAATGGATGTAATAATGTGTACGAAGTCTCCATTTAATCTCCGCATTCCAATATTATAGAAGTTTTATTTATGTGATAACGTGTACAAAGTCTCACATAGACCATGGGGTGGGGCTTGTTAGGCGATATTAGGCTAATCTAAGACTTCCTCATTAAAAGGCAGATAAAAGGATATTCAAGTACCTTTGAGGAATAACAAACTCCATGTTGTATTATGTTGAAAGAATTTCTTTTCTTAATTCCTTACCTAAGGATTCAGAACATACTGGATATGACTCTCCTACTCCAGTTATATATTTTCTTTATGTTACTTGAAAAGTAGCTACATTCCCTCTTGAAGAAAATCTTCTTTCTAGTTTTCAAAGTAATACATCAAGGAAAAAACTTGAGCCTAGTAGGATACAATAATGTTGATTGGGATAGAGATCTTGATAAGAAAAATTAGCATCAATGGTATGTTTTTCGACTAAAAAATGGCATCATATCATGGACTAGTGAGAAACAATCTCATGTTACCCTGTTCACCATTGAGGTTGAATATATAGCATGTTTCTTAACAATTCAAGAAGTAGTTAGGTTAAGAAGATTCAAGCATTTTGGTTAAGAATATTCCTATGTCACTTTAGGATAATACTAATTGTAGTAGAGCTTGCCATGATTATTACGACAACATGGCTACATTAGCTTATCCAAAGGACCCTAGGTACCATAGGAAGTATGAACACATCCAAATTAATTACCATTATATGAGACAAAGTGGCCCATAAGAAGGTTACCTTAAAACACATCTCTACCAACAAAATTGTGGCAGACCCTTTCACTTAATCGATAGTTAAGGATTCTTTTATTTCACAAGTTAGTCTATTTGATTGATTTTTAAGATGATGCTGATGTAAAAGAAATGAGATTACATATATTTTTTCTTCTTATACTCAATCTATTTGCCTTTTATATGTAAATGGCATGAGTTACAAATTTTAGCTAGCACAATTCATATTTTTCTATATCAAAAATAGGCTTGAATCAGCTTTCTTATATGAGTAATCACCTTTAATGCTGTGGGATCAATATAATGCTTAGAAAGCTAGTATATCCTACATATTTTGAGATGAAAAACACCTATATATATATATATATCTTTTAAAACTTTCTAATGAAAAGAAGACATTAAAATAATAATGAAATCTAAAATTTTTGAGCACTCAAACTTTTAAGAGGCTACCAACAAATTGTAAAAAATCAAAATTTTACTCTTCCAAACAAAGTCCATTCTCGCTCATCTAAAGCAATACCAATCAAAATATTTTTTCATAACTTCACAACCAAAAAGTTCACCCAAATCTACATCTCAAATTTTCACCTAGTCTCCATCGAAATCTTAATCTTAAATTTCCATTGTAAATCAATTATTGCAAAGAGAATAAGTAAAATAGAAAAAAATTAAAAAGAAATCTAAATCTTGGTTTGAAAAAAAGATGTAATCACTTATGAAATTAAACTAATAGTATTTATTCAAGGATCTAAATATTCATTGGATCTAAATATGAACAAGTTCAAACCCTAAGTGGTGAAAAGAAAAAGAAGAACAATCTAGAGAAAACTTAGAAATTTGTATCAGTATTCAAACTGAAAAATGAAAGTTATTAGAAGAAAAAAGTTCTTATGGCTACTATTTAAAAAAACCTGCTAGACTCAAATGAAGTGGTATATGTAGGAAACCAAATATTATTGTAGTTAGTAAAATTACATAACAAAGGAAAGAAATTCCAAAGATGAACAACTAAAAATTGCAACTAAAAATTACAGAAATGGAATTGTTACAAAACAAAACTAGTAGAAAAATTGAGGAAAAAAAATAAAATAATAAGATGATAATTGAAACTAATTCAATGACTATAAACACCTACAGAAACTATTAGGTTAACTATAAAACACTATATAAATATCAAAATATGAACAAATAAAGGAAACTCGAGGCATGTAAGAAGAGTTTCCTTAAAATAGATTCACCACCTATTCAATGTTGTAGGTTTGTTTGTTGTCTATTTTCTAGAATACGAGCATTGATTTCCTTACTCAACAATAACAAGAAATCACAATGAGATTGCGATGTATGAACTCAATCAAAAACACTTATGAGAGGAAGAAATTATATGTGCAGAAGTGAAGGTGCAAGTGTAATTTTCTATCCTTAAAATGGAAGGGAAAGCTACCTATTTATAGACATGGGGTTGATTTGGAGTTACAAAATTTGAAATTTTAGTTTAAATTTCTAATAACTCCCAAATTCGCTCTTTAATCATAAGTTATAGAATTAAAATCTTGAATTAATTTTGTAACTACACATTGTAACTAACATATTTGTCTGGCAAAATCTCCCACACAATCCATGTAGGCACCCTTATGGTAATCCTTTTAGCTACTTCCTATGGCAGTAGCTTAAATCCTTATTGCACTGGTTGCCACACGATCTGTGTGAACATTCATGCAGTATGCTTTTTAGCTACTGCTTTTGGTAGACTCTTAGAGCCTTATCACATGGGTTGCCACACGACCTGTGGGAGTACCCAAGTAATAAGCTCTTTAGCTACTATCTCTATCAATAGCTTAAAGCCTTTCTATACAAGTTTCCACACAGTCTGTGGCTTAACTCGTGTGATAGGCACACTTTTAATTTTAGCTAGAACTAAAAGGAACAGAGTAAAAATTGGGACAATTTGAGCAAATGAATTTTGGGCCGACATTCATACTCGTAGGATTTCTCATGTTATTTTCTAACAACCCCCCATATGAATTAAAATTGCAGTAAAATAGAAAACCACTCAATTTTGATACTAAAACATTTTGACTTGACAAAGTTTATCAAATCAAAACTTTCATATAATAGGTAGATGATATCCTTTGAACCTTTCCTTGTAAAATATATTTACTTTGCTGGCTGATTAGTAGACATGTTGTCTTTGAACTATTCTGTCATTTATGTTAACGATGATATATTACACACATGATTCTTTTCTAACACTACTTAGTTCTCATGGTTATGTTCATTTTTCCATGATCATCCGTGTGGTTCTACGAGAGTTTCTGAGAATTACATCCTAAACAATTTCCTTTCATCTCTCTCACAAAGGTGATTTCTTAATAATCAATAAAGAGCATAGCTCAATCTCACTTTCATGATATCAATATTTTATCATATGAATGGATATGAGGATAACCCCCACCATGATCTAATTAGGTATTTTATAATTAGGTTGTCCCTTTAAACCTAGATCTTGGGATCTCTAGTCAACTAGGATGATTTCCTTTGTAATAACAATGAATTTATAGGCATTAATCCCATTCTCTTTGATGACTTTTCTACTAATTCTCTTTTTAACCCTTTGGTTAATGGATCTGCTATATTATCCTTTAACCTTACATAGTTAATAGAAATAACTCCAGTAGAGATTAGTTGTCTAATTTTATTATATTTACGATGAATGTGTCAAGACTTACTATCATATATGTTGCTCTGTTCCCTTCCAATAGTACATTGACTATCACAATGAATGCATACGGTTTGCACAGACTTTGGTCACTTTGGAATATCCTCTAGGAAATTTTAAAGGCATTCTGCTTCCTAGCCACATTTATCTAAAATAATGAACTCAGATTCCATTATAGACCTAGCAATTACTATTTTTTTAGAGAATTTTCATGACACAGTTACACCTGCTAATGTAAACACATACCGCTAGTAAACTTTAAGTCTCTCATATCTGAAATCCAATTAGCATAACAATATTCGTATAATACTACTTGTTCTCTAGTATAGTGCAGCCATTAATTAAAAGTATATCAAAGATACCTAAGTACTCTTATGATAGTTTTCCAGTGACCAACTCCTATATTACTCATATATCTGCCGAGTTTGCTTAATGTATACAACAAGTCAATTCTTATGCAATTGGTTAAGTACGTCAAACTTCCTGTAACTCTAGCATATTCCACTTGAGAAATACCTTCTCCTATATTCTTTTATAGATAAAAAACTCATATCTAGAGGAGTTTTTTATACAGTTGTATCATTTTTGCTAAATTTACTAGGAATTTTATCTATTTATTGAGCTTAACTTAAAACAAGTCTTTTTGAAGTCCTTGAGGATTTAATTCCCAAAATGACATTAGCAAGACCTATGTCTTTCATGTTAAATTTATACTTCAACATATTATTGGTAGATTTAATCATATGCTTATCACTTATGGCTATGAGCATATCATCAACATAAAGACTTAAAATGACATAGCCATTTTCTGCCTCTTTGAATAAACACATTTTTCACTGTCATTGATTTTTAAAAAACTTATCATCATTGTGTGATCAAATTTTTCATGCCATTGCTTTGGTGCTTGTTTCAAGCCATATAATAACTTCACCAACTTATAAATTTTCTTTTAGTATCCTAGAATAATGAAACCTTCATGTTATTCCATGTAGATTTCTTCATTTAAATATCCATTTAGAAAGGTTATTTTCACATCCATTTGATGTATTTCAAGATTGTACAAAGTTACAATAGCAATTATCATCCAAATGGAGTTTATTCTCCTCACAGGAGAATAGTATCAAAGTAATCAAGACCTTCCTTTTGCCTGTAATCTTTAATAACAAGTCTAGACTTGTACTTATCAATCATTCCATCATCTTTTATTTTCCTTTTGAAATTCATTTATACCCTAACAGCTTACAACTTGGAGGAAGGTCTACTAACTCCAAAGTACGGTAATGCAAGATGGATTCAACTTCACTATTAATGGCTTCTTTCCACCAAGTGCCTTCAGGTAAAGTTACAGGTTCCTTGAAACTTTGAGGTGCACTTTTTAGTAAATAAGTAAAAAATCTAGACCAAATGATTTTTCGATCCTTTCCCTTTTACTACGTCTAACCTTAACCCCTTTTTCCTCATTATGTGATTCTCCTTCTAGTGCATCGTCTCGATCTTCATTTATAATGTTTTCAACAGTAGTCACATGAGATCATTTTAATGTATTATAATTGCATGGAAACACATGCTCAAAGAATGATACATTCCTTAATCTATTATCATATTCTTGTGAATGTCTAGAATTTTAGGCTTATGCATAAAAATTGATAACCTCTATTGTTTCATGCATAACCAATGAAAATGAAATCTATGATTGTTGGTCATATCTTCACCTTCTTTGGTGGAGGAATAACTACTTTAGCTAAACACCCCCAAACTCATAGTTATTTGAAAGTAGGTACCCTATTTTCCCACAACTCTAATGTGTTTTATCTTCTTTGTTTCAAGGTATCTTATTTAAAAGATAGTTTGCTAATAAAACAACTTCATCCCACATGTTCTGAGGTAAACCAAAACTTATTAGCATTACATTCATGATCTCCTTTAGGGTACGAGTCTTTCTTTCCACAATCCCATTGGATTGAGAAGAATAAAGAGCTCTAACTTGATGTATGATTCTATTTTACTCACAGAAAGCTTCAAATGGAACAACATACACACCACTCCGATCACTCCTTAACTCTTTGATTTTTCTATTTAGTTGATTTTTAACTTCACTCTCATAGAGAACAACTTTATCTAATTTTTCATCCATACTTTTCATTAGATACACAACAGTATTTTGTGCTATCATTAATAAAAGTGATGAAGTCCTTGTTACCACTTTTTGTTTGAATGGATTTGAAGTCACATGCATCTGTATATATCAAGTCTAATGGTGATGTGATTCTTTCAATCGTTTGAAATAATGACCTTGTTAGTTTTACCTCAACACAAGTTTCACACTTATGTTTTAAATAAATTTGGAAATTGGGAATATGTTTCATGATAATTAATTTTTTTAAAGAATTAAAATTAACATGCCATTATCTACCATGCCATAGATTAGATGAGTAAAGCAACTAAGTAAAAGAGCTAACTTTATTATTCATTTTAGGTTTAATAATCATTACATTGAGCTTTAAAATCCCTTCATTGACATAATCCTTTCCCATATGCATCCCATTATTAGATAAAACTACTATATTTGACTCAAACACCATTTTAAACCCATGCTTGTTCAGAAGCAATCCAGATACCAAGTTTTTCCAAATCTCAGGGATGTACAACACATTTTTTACAGTCAGTTCCTTTCCATAGGTCATCTTCAGAATCACCTTCCCTTAACCCTCAGTCTTAGACATATCTGAATTGCCCATAAATAGTTTCTCTCCATTATTAACAACCTCAAATGAAGTGAACATCCCATTGTCTGAGCACAAATGCCTATTAGCTCCAGTATCAATCCACCATTCGTTTGGATTTGAATTCACTTTAGAAATCATTGCACAAAGACTGATGTTTGACACATCCTCAGCAATGCCTTTTACCCCATTAGCCTGATGACACTTCTTTGGCAATCTATATTTTAAATCTTTGTGACCCTTCTTATCACAATTGTAGCATTTCTTTTGGAACTTGCTTGCTTCTTAGAGACTCCTCTCTTAGGATCC
>CAOJBK015943902.1:0-10851 GCA_948294925.1 Codiaeum variegatum | reverse complement strand
CATTTAAGTCTCCACCAATGAAGACATTTTCCTCAATTGGTATGCTTTGCATGACATTATCCATGTCCTCCCAGAACTTCCGCTTGCACTCAAAATCAAGACCAACTTGCGGTGCATAAGCACTAATCACATTAAAAACTTGGCCTTCTAAAACTAGTTTAACTAGAATAATTCTATCACCCACTCTCCTCACTGAAACTATCGCATCCCTTAGAGAACTATCTACAATAATAAAGGCTAAAGATTATCATAAAAAATATGTTACTTAAATATATCATCCACTGCAAAATCAACATAAACAATAAAGCAACATTCATTAATAATGAGCTTTTAACATGAATTATACTATTGTGTGTGAGATTGTTAAATATAGAAAATACCATAGTTTGACCTAGTATAGGCATAGTTAATTTTCCTTACTTAACATTAATAATATTGTTAGTGGTTTCCATAAAAGGTCTACCCAATAAGATATGCAATTCTGACCTATTAGTCAACCCATCACCCATTTCAAGCATAAAAAATCAACAGGCACAATTAAACCCTTAACTTGTACTAGCACATCCTCAATAATTCCTCTTGGGAACTTAATGACCTATCAGCTAATTACAAGCACATTTTTATGGGGTTTAACTCACCTAAATTCAATGGAGAAATAAGGTATACGGCATCAAGTTTATACTAGCTCCTAAATCAAGTATGCATCTAGCCTCTTCTCCATTATCTAGCTCAATATCTATGACAAAACTACTAGGATCTTTAGCCTTTATAGGTAGCTTATGTTGAAGAATAGGACTTTCCACCTTTGACACAATAATCTTTTCCTCTAATTCTAGCTTATGTTTTTTAAGAGTTAAGTTCTTTGAAAAATTTAGCATAAAATGGAATTTTTCTAAATAATATCGAGTAAAGGAAGATTAAAACTTACCTTGGATAGCATTTTGAAAATCTCCTCAAATTGTTTATCATTCTTACCTCCCTTGAGCCTTTTAGTTAATGAAATGGGCGGTCAGTAAGGATCAGCCGCCTTATGAAGCTTGGAAGGAGTTGGGCTCTCCTTCACCTCCTTTTTTTTCTTTGGTCACCTCAGTATGCTCCTTTTTATGCTCCTTCTCATCACATATATCACAAAGATTAGTACCAATATTATTATCAATAGCCTTACCACTTCTAAGGACCTTGATGGCCATAGCTTACTCCGGTTAACTTGGAAGCTTTCCTTGTTACTTGTTGTGCATTTGAGTTACAATTTGTTCCACTTGGATCTCCTCTTTCCTAATTGAAGCTTCCAAAGAATCAAACCTTCTATTATTGGCCTCTTGAGTTTGGGTGCTCACTTGTATAAACTTGTTGAGATTCTTCTCTAAACTCAAATTCCTTGGTTGATGTTGTTATTGTTAGGAACCAGAGTTACCCCCTTGATATGGTCCTTTTTATGTAACGTGAAGCACTTGAACATTATTATTTCTCCACCCAAAGTTAGGGTGATTCCTCCAACTAGGGTTGTAACTATTGGGCTAAGGTTTATTTTATACCCTTAGTTAGAATCCATTTAGAACTTGAGCTTCCTTTAGCTCACATGATACAGAATCGAATCTGAAAGGACAAATAGTATTACTATGTCTAAAGAGTCCACATACCCCTCACACGTCTTAAGCATGAACCAGTGTGTCCATTGCCTTTTAATAAGCTCTACTTAGTGAGTCAACTCTGTAATTTGCATTACCATATCTTTACCATGTGATACCTTACGTGCAATGGCTCGCCTAGCCCTCACACTCTTTTGCTGGGAATTAGTTCCAAGCATTTCAAATAGTTGAAAAGCCTCATCTGGGGTAATCTAACTCATAGAACCTCTAGTTGTATTAACCACTATCCATTGATTTTGATAAGTAAGTCCATAATAAAAGAGTTGATTCAACAGTTCCAAATGATAATGATGGTATAGGTATTGAATTTGTAACAACTTGAAGCATTCCCATGCTTCATGGAAAAGCTCTCTTTCCATCTGATTAAAAGTAGTAATCATTGTATGCAAATCAGCAGTCTTTTAGTGGGAATAAAATTTTTGCATGAACTTAGTATAGACCTCTTCCCACGTAGTCAAAAAAACTAGAGGCAATGTAATTAACTAGGTTTTTGCAACATCCTTAAAGGTATAGGGAACGTATATCATCCTTAATTGGTCTTCATTCAAACCTTGAAGAGGAATGGTCTGAATGATTGAATAAAAATCCCCAATGAAGTTCAAAGGTCTTCATTCACCATCCCATAGAATGATGGCAGCATGTTGTAATGGATAAACTTTAGCTCATAATTTCTAGATGTCACATCCAATCGGATGTAAGATGTAGATGTACCTATGATTGGCTTAGAAAATTCTTTCATAAACCTCCTTTCGTCACTTATGATTCTTGGTGGACCAATTCTATCTCTATCCTAATTTCCTTGGTTTTGTAGATCTACTACCTCTACCTCCCTATTATACACAGATGGATCTAGAATCTATGGTGGGTCCTTCGTGTTATCTCGTCCTTTATTTTCTACTCAGATCTTGTGCATGTTATCAATTAAAGGAATAAGTTCTTCTTAAAGAGATCTTCTCCCATTCATAAAATTGGGGAGAATAAAGGAAAATTAAAAATATATTAAACTAAAAACTAATTAAATAAACAAAGTAATAATGCCTCGCTAGATTTTGATCCCCGACAACGGTGCCAAAAACTTGTTCGCTTCAAACTATACTGATAATTAGTGACTGCAAGTATACGGACTATTGTAGTACAGGATGAGAAACCTAAGTTCATATCTCCCAAGGATCAATCATTTAGCTTTATTAATTTATTTCTTAAGTGCAATTAAAAGTAAACGAAATTTTGATTTTAGTTTAAGGAAAAGTAAATTAAACAAGTAATTATAAATAAGCAATGAAAATATATAATATGCAATGATATGAATGAGTCTAGAGATATTGACATTTCATAGTCCATCTTCTATGATGTTAAATGATTTATTTAATGAATTATGTTTAACTATCCAATGTTTTAATGCAATTATTCAATTAGAAATTATTCTACTAGTTATCGCATTCATAGAAGTAATCTAAAGAAAACATTCATCTATCAAAGGACTTAAGACTAAAACATATATTTCTAATTCATTTTAAAATCTCAATTGAATAGTTTCAGGTTTAGATTTCCACTCTTTCTCTAACACCCAAATCCTAAATGAACTAATTGCTGATCAAGCAATTAGTTATTAGAATTAATCCAATTCAATCAAGTATAAGCTAAACATACATCAAAGAATCAATAGCAATTAGTCATATCAAGACTACTTCATGCTCAATCTTTAGACAATAAAGAATTTAATTCATGATTAATTTTGATCTCAACAAATTCACAATAATTCTAAGAGAAATCATGTTTAATTTCTTAACACAAAGATTACTTAAAAGAATTAAAATAAAATAGTTAAGAAAATAAACCTCAATTATAGTGTAGAAAATCTCAATCTCTTTGAAGTGTTCCAACATTAATCTTAATTACAAACTAAATTAAAGAAAGAAAACTAATGAAAATAATGATGAAAAATCTTTCACAAATTTAATCTAAAATCTCTCTAAACTAAGTTTCTCTCTCAAGAAAGTTGCTTACAAATGATTTCAGATGAAGTTTGAGTTAAATGAATGACTAAGTAAATAGAGTTATCCTAAAAATTGTGAAATTTCTCTTTTATACACATTTTCAAGCATCGGCACAGCTTCATGAAGCTTGCGAACAGCCCGTGCATAAATGCTCCCACCCTGAGTAGTTGAGTAATGTCAATTCAGGAAATGGCATGGCTCAAATCCAATCCACATGACCTAATATGCTTCGCGCAGGACCCCATGTCGTGATAAAAAATTTATATTTTCTAGTTCAATGAGTTGCACGGCTTGACATGATTTGGCACGGCCTCAGTATGATTTAGCATGGCCTGGGCCAAGGAAGAATGCCTTAAAACCACCAAAACTTATGCCTTTTGAATCCAATAACTTAGGAACTCCATCTTTTGATCCAATTACTCCATTTTTGTAGAAATTCCTGATTTTTTCTAAAAGACATTTAACAAACACATTAAAACACAATTTTTGGATAATAATAAACTTAAATGCTAAGGAAAATATGTATAAATATGCATAAAACAATGTGGGCTTACTAAGTTTATGTCTAAAAGGGAGCACTCTTATTGTGATTTGATGATTGAATTTTACACCACTTTAGACACTAATGAACAAGACTCTTATATTCTTGAGTGTAAGTTATTAGAGCATATGCACCAACTCACTTATTTGTTTATGCATAAGAGATTCTAAACTAAATGAGTTTTGGACTTTCTTGACCAATTTGGATACACCATTTTGTGCTAAACAGGCTAAGGCCATGTTTATCAAAGATTTAAAATATTAGTTGTTGCATAAGGTCTTAGCCAATGTTATTTTTCACAAATTGGAGTTCAATAAGGCTTTAGATCAAGAGTTATTTTTTATCTGGTGTGTGCATAACAATAGGCAAGTGTGTTAAACCTATTGGATTTTTAACTAATTATTACAAGTGGCATCTAAAAAGGAGGGACTTTTAACCCATGGTCATATAGTTTCTATCATTTCCAAGGCTTACAATATTAATCTTGATTCATATGACCATTTTGTTAAGTGTTCTTATTTTACAAAAGCAGCCTTTACTAGAGAGAGGTTGTGGATAGTGATTTCAATCATATCCCACCCACAATATAGCATGTTGGAGGAACTTTGCATAAGGAGGAGATGATGATGATGATGGTGATGATGATGAGAAGAGTGAAGGAAGAGAACCACAAAGAGTAAGGGAATAACAAAATGTTCCTCCAATGCTAATTTAAGAATAGCCTAGTGGGTATGGAGGCTCGTCAAGTGGAGATACAAGAAAACCAAAGGGCAATGCAACACCAATTGGGGACTATGGAGACTTAGAACCAACAAATGGAATGGAGGCAACTTAAAATAGAATACAAGTTGAAAAAGTACTTTAAGGCTTCCGGCTATATGATATCATCTCCACCACCTCAATGAGAGAGTTTGTTTAGTTCTTCCCTTCCCTTTTTACTTTACATATTTTGGATTCACATTGACAACAATGTGAAATTTAAGTTTGGTGGAAGGGGTTAAAAGAGAATAAGTTTTATTTTATTGCTTTGAATTTTTTTGTGCTTGTGTGTTATTTAAGATTTCATGTAAATATGTTAGTTAGTTAGTTAGTTAGTTTTTGGTTTTAGCAACAAATTTTTAAAAATTTTAAACTTTCAAGTTCATTACTTGGCTTTTCCATATTCACTTAGTGGCATTTTTGTTTAAGTTTACTTTGACTTTTGTAAAGGAGTAATCAAGTTTTTAAAACAAAAAAAAATATGATTTTGAATGCCCAATTAGAAAATTTCTCAAGTCTTTATAGCATTTTTCATAAGTTTGTCTTATTGTCTGAGTCTTATTAATTCTAAGATTTCTAATTACTTAGTCAATTTTCTAAATATGCTTAAATGTCAAAATTGAGATAAGTTAGGTCTTTGAATTTGAAGGGAAACTTTAGCCACAATATGAGTCATGCATTTAGTCAATAATGGATGAGAACACATAAGAAAAAGAAAAATAAAAGAAAGAAAATTTTTGAAAAGGTTCTTTGTTAGGCACTATACATGTTTAGTAAGTTGTGTGCAAATGACTATGCTCCTTAGTTGCATTCAATTCGAAAGGCATGTATGTTGTTAACTATTGAATAGTGCATGTTGAGTAAGTTATGTGCGAATGAGATTACTCCTTAGTTGCATTCAATTTAAAAGGTATGCATGATTTCACTAGCAAAAAAATGTATAGTATAAAATGAATAAGTGTCTAAAAATGCCATGAGACTAGTTGCATTTGTGTGTGTGCTTACTTACATCGTAAGAGTTGTTTGTACTCATGGCATTCTTAACCTAATGCATGGATGTTTTAACTAGAAATGTATAATTAGGACCTTAACTAGATAATTAATAACTTTGTTCTTAATAGGGATGAGATAAATAGACATATTTATGGCTTATGATAATGCGGATTAAATATCCAAGAGGGAATGAATTGGACTCTTTTATGTCTCATTCTATTTATTGCCCAGATTAGATTCCAAGACAACTAATCAAATTAAATTTAAGTTTTCAGGATAAGCTCAAGGAAGATCTAACAGATTCATTTATTTATTCCCTAAAACTTACTATTCAACTATCAAGAAGAGTTCATTTAAGATCTCTACTGATATACTTAGCAATTAGCCAACTATTATATTAGAAGTTAGTGATTTAGATTAGGATTAGTGTATACGGTTTTAGAGAAAAGTCTTTCTAATTTAAGTAAATAGAAGTGCCAGATGCAAAGTTAGCTAATGAAGCTACTAAATAGATGTATGCATCAACAGATACATAAAGCACATACAAAAATTTATACTGGTTAATCACTAATACCTAGATTCAGTTCCTAAGGATACTATCTTGAGTATTTCATTATCATCTCTATTTCAATCTGGCTAGAGTAACCCATAAGCACAAGTTCATTTTATACAAGCTAACCTCAGCAGAGTCTTTGCCTAACTCAATTGATCCCCTCAGAATTTCACTTAGGCTTTTGAAAACCTATTAATTACTATTAAGAGCAAGTGAATCTCATAGACTTTGGGAAAGGTGCCTATAACACCCCAAATTCAACCATAAGCTTGCAACAGGTGTTTGGAACCTTAACAATACTTTAAATTGCAAGATACAAAGAAATTAAAATGCTTTATTATAAAATTCCTATGTGGATCAAATATGTCAATGCAACTAAAGGAATTTTAAGGGAAGAAAAGATTTAATGAGGACTCAAGCTTAATAAATAAATGAATGCACAAACTAGCTTGAGAAAATATATTTGAATGCATAAATATTTTCTTTGGAATGAAGAGCGAAATATGTTTTCAAGAAATAAATGAATCATTTTGAATACACAACTTGAAAACTTTTTATGCAATATGAGAAATAAACACTTCTCTTGATTAATCAATTTTTGGATCAAATAAAGGGGTATTTATAGGTTAGGAAACAAATATAGTTGTTAAGAGATAACCATTTGAAAAATAAGTATTAAAACTACAACATTTTTTTAGTTTCTCACAGATAAACTATTAAGTTTTTTATCTCTGTTTTTGAAAGACTGACACATTGATGTCAGCAAAATCAAAATCTATCTACTGAGGAAAAATATTTTGTATGCTAATCGGAAGGTAATCATTGGGATTAGTGAAAAAGCTAAGGTTTCATGTAGAACCTAAAAGAATATTCTTTTTGCAAAAGGAATATATTATGGAAACCAACTAAAATAATTTTATGAGACAACTCATGTGGTTTAGTTTTTCAAAATAGATTTTACTAGGTTAGGAAACTAAGACAAGATAAGTAACTAATTTATAAGATTGATCCACTTAACATTAGATACTACTAATGATAACTAAGGCATTCTCTTCAATGATCTTCTCATCTAAAACTTTCTATGGATTTTTCAGTTGTCTGATAGTTGAATATGTCATCTAATATTTGATTAGGCTTTAGTAAATCACAAATATGCTTATCAGGAGATAGTAGGTCTTAGGTCCATCTGATCACTTAGAAGTATAGCTAGTTAATTCACATAAGATTAGTTTTGTGGTCATCAAAAGTATATTGCTAACCCATGAGGCTAACATCTTATACTATAAGACTTGTCATCATTATCATTGTTGGGCACTACAAATTATTTCATCAAGTATTTTACTCCTTGTATGACTTCAAGTTACTTACTAAGATTGCTACTTATTATTTATGGAAATGTCTAAGTATATGTTATTCCTTTTTATTCTTAAGTTCTTGCTTGAGGACAATGAAGTTCTAAGTATGGGGGAGTTTGATGAGATGCAAATACGTATGACTTTCTAAAGAATATTTATTATGTATTGAATGAATTCATACTTGTTATTAAGTGTTTTGTGTAAAAATGGTGCTTTTAATGTATTTGATAACTATGATTGGTAATTACAGGTGCTTGGGACAATTTTGATGAAAAATGAAGGCTAAAGACTCACAGAAATCAAAAAAATAAGTGAATGGATTAAGGAAATGCCAAAAGGAGGGAAATGAGCATGTCACAAGTCATTCCCTAGGGTCACCAGTCATGACAGTGGCCCATGGTTACCAGTCGAGCCTTCTAGTCTGGAGCAAGCATGACATGTTCAGTCACTAGCCATAGTCATGAATCGTGACATATGGTTATGAATCATGACATAAGTAAGGTGTCATGAGTAGATACAATGATTCCTCAACACACCCTTTTATTTTGACACCATTTGGAAGAGGCACTTCTTAGGGCACTTAAGGTCTATAAATATCCTATTTTGACAGAGTTTTAGACCTTAATTCTATAATAATTGGTTACAATTTAAGGACTAATTAGTTGTCTTTTTAATTCTAAAAAATAATGTAACCACTTTAGTTTTAGTTCTTGGTTTTTGTTGTATCAAGTGTCCTTTGCATAAGAACTTTAAAGCTTGAAGCATTCAACACTGTTCAAGAAATTTTTTAGGAATAAATGAATTTTTTTATCCATTTCTTCTTTCTTTTTCTTTATTAAATTTATTTGTTTGTTATGTATTCCTTATGAGTTTATTTGATGTTGTGAATCCTCAATTTTGCACCACCATATTTGATTCGTCAATACAAACCCGTAGACTCAAACTGGACCCAAATTGGACTCAAAACAAGTCTAAAATTGTAAAATACCAAAAATGGGTCAAACCAAATCGGAACAAACCGACCTGAATCAAACCAAATCTGCCCGAATAAGACCAAACCTAGCCGAATTGAACTGAACCGGGCCACAAAAATTAGCGCACACAATTTTGGCTTTAACGTACACTCTTTTGGCTTTGGTATACACACCTTTGCTCAAGCATGCACACTTTTGGCTCTGGCACATGTACTTTGAGTCCGGCACACAGACCCAGCTTTTCGACTTTTTCGAGTCAAATTTTCTATAAATTTAACCCTCCGACACTCATTTTAGGGTCTCTTCAACGTCGAAACTCTGTCGAATTACTCTTAAAATAGCCCTAAACACCAAAACTCTATCTAAACTCCAACTAAAACTACCAGACACTCAAAATTCGATCATGATTTACTTTGATAGTTTCGATTTAATTCTAGTCCAGTTCATTGATAGACCTCTCCCAACACAACGAAGACCCATTCCGACCATATCAAACCTTCCAATACACCAGTTTGAAAATCTTAAAAGCCAAAGGTAGTACATTCGAAAGGTTAAGTATTATATTTGGTTCTAAATTTAAGCTCTAATACCTGACTTAGGCAATTTCTCATATTCAAAAATGCTTTTTCAATAATAAAAAATCTGAATCGATTAATAAATTATCCGGTTAATTCTTTTAATACTAAAATGAATTAGCTTCTAAACACACAACCACCTACCCACCTTTCAAAATAACCTCACCCTTTATATGAAGGGAGAACAACGTGGGATTTAATTCTCATTCAAAGAGATACACTAATAAGCTGTTCTAAGGCTTCAACTCCAAAATCATTTATTATTATTATTATTATTATTATTATTATTATTATTATTATTATTATTATTATTATTATTACTATTATTATTATTATTATTATTTGTGTTTCATGTATTTTGTTCCTTGGCTGTAAATTGTTTATTTTCATTATTTCGCACGTGTTTTATATAATCCGTAGTTGGAGAATGTGTGTCTTTCCTAGATCCATTGGGTAGGAGAGAGGATCCTTTTTTCACGTTTCATTATTTCAAATGTAATTTATTTATTACCTTATTTTCTTAGATCTGCCATTTGGGGGATGTGTGCCTTCCCTAGAACCCCTTCGGGCTAGAGGAAGGACCCCTATTTACATTTTTATCGCTTTTCCATTATGATTATCATTCATATTATGATAAATTATTCATGCATCATTCTGGTATGGTTAATATACTCATGCATCATAAAGGTATGCATGAGGCCCCGCCCAAATGGCCCACAGGATTTCCCCTCGAAGAGTGCACCTGAGGACGAGGACCTCTTACAAGGCCTAGAGAAAACCTTTAGGATTACGCTTTTAAGGCATCGCAGATTATGGATCAGGTTCCCACATGTGTCCATTTGAGTGCACTTGTGTGTGAAGTGATTAGTGTCGCCACTTAACCTTTCAGAAAAATCAGTTTTATTCAAAGGTGATTAAGAAACCTTTTGATTTTAACTCGATTTTAGAAATAGTTTAGTTTTTTACCCAATTGGAAAAGCTATTCCTTTTTGGAACTAAAGGGGTTTGGTGGTTCGTGATATGAAAAACATTTTAATAATAATAGTTTTGTATCATTTTAATTAAAATAAGATTTTGGCCTAAAATTTCATGCAAATTCAGTTAAAATTAGATTTTCGTGTATGCATGAGCATTTATATCAGATGAATGCATGAGCATGATAGTTATACAAATGACATCCATAAAGTAGTAAAGACAATCGATTTTTCTAGCGGTCCTTCCTTTAGCCCACTTCAAGTCCTAAAGAAGGCACAGCACCCCAAATAAAGCAAATAAAGATTTATACAAGTAAAACTGATAAATCAGGGGATCTCTCCTCTAGTCTTATGATCTGGGAGGATAAGCCATACAAGCAAATAATAACAATGATAATTGCATACCAGGAAATAATTGTATAAAGTAAATCACACAAAAATGAAATAACAACAAAATAAAGAAAATGAAATAACAATAAAA
>CAOJBK015942122.1:0-10235 GCA_948294925.1 Codiaeum variegatum | reverse complement strand
TCCAATTATTTTGCAAAGCATAATAGAAACAAAGAAGGGTTAGAATGTATGATATACCTCAATTCCCTCCATCGTTTAGCTTCCCAAGTGTGAAGCCTCTAGTTTGACTCATACAAAACCCATATATAATAAAAGAATATTACATACAAACTATGACATAATTGAATAAATCCTATAATAAATTAGACTTCAAGATATGCTGAGATTTTTGTAAATTTAATTACAAGTCAAAGCCAATGTAAGTTAATAATTAATTAAACTCTTTAATCAATTATCAACATGGTTAAATACCAAGCCAAATGATACACTTTATGGTGTGTGACTTGCTAGGTTCATGTTCTAATTAGCAATGGAATAAAGAAAACTCTTTTCTTCACACCAAGTATATAATTCACAGTTCATACTTAGTTCTATAAATTGTGAATGACGTTTAGCATAACATATCATAACTACCTAATTAGAAATGAATATCGGTGATAAATCCTTGACATTTCATGGACCTTTTGATTATAATTATCATGCACTCAAATCCCTTCATTACGGATTCCCGATCTCAGCTAGGGTCATGGAAGAAGTCAAACCATATGTGCTAGATCATATGACTTCTATCTAGTATGAGTTCTCGATAAACCGGTTCCAACTAGAAACACTTTCTAGTGAACCTCATCCACTCTAATAAGAGATTTGCAATCAAGAACAACCAAAAGTCATATGATTCCTTCCTGTGTTACCCAAGTGAATGAATTCTTTCTTGGTTAAACACTTATCCCAACATACGACTTATTATGGCCACCACATGCCATATACCAATACATCACTAGCATCGGTATGTAAGCATAACAAATCATAGCCACCAATACGCCAGATAACATGTGACCTCAAGTCTAAGGATTATATACACAATTACAATCTAGATGATCAGACATTAACTAGTGGATAAAATCCATGTGTCTATCATATAATGTCACTGATTGACTTACTCATCTCATGAGTGTCCACATGTTGTCACGACATCACATGTCTGTAGTGTGAGACTCACTACCTCCATACCAATAAGTATCTCATACTTTTCATGGATGACAATAGAGCTGGCGATCTCTCTGGATTAATGATGTTCCTACCAATAATCATATGAGCGTAAACTATCTTTAAAGTTTATGACAAAAAGAATCTTTCTCCAAATTCTCAAACTCTTTGAAAATAGATTCTCTTACATAAAACTTAAGGAACATATATACATAATATACTAAAATGAAACTAATCATTAAACGAAAACATATATAACAATAGCCATTAATGGATGAAGATTATATATATATATATATATATATATATAAAGTACAGACTCTAGGGTATATACTGTTAACAGCTAGTTCTAACTATTGGGAAAAATTGAAAGATTACAAAATAAACAAAGTACCTAAAAATGAGTGAGTGTTGACAAGGAAATTGGTTTCGTACAAGTGGTTCCAACATCTGGCCACTTATAAGTCCACATGTATATAGCCCCATGAACTTCAATATGGTATCAGAGGATCATGCCCAAATGGGCTAGATCCGGAGATCTATGTTCAAGCCTCCAATGTTGGAATGATGATGATTCTAGCCGAGACCGAAGCTGAAGAAGAGATGTATGCCTGCCCATTTCTGAGCAAGTGTCAACCGGCCTACTTATGTTAAACCCCAAATCAGGTATGGTTGCACTTGAGGGGGTGTATTAGGAAATCGATCTCACATCAGAAGATTATAAAATAAATAAAAGATTTATAAATTTATAAATGAATAAGTCTTAAATTTAGTGCAAGTCAATTATTTTTGTGCAAATGAGTTATATTCACTTATAAGTCAACGTGTCTATCGCCTATGAACTCAAGACTAACAATCCATGCCACATGGGTAAAAGGAGTAAGAAAAATAGAAAGGAATTGTTGTGGGTGTAATACTAGTAATAGACATGGTGATGACAAATGAGAAGAGAAGCACTCCATTATCTTTTGAAGTACCAAAGTGAACTTTTAGTGGAAACCATGAGTAGTGCCTATGTGTCTACTTCCCAGACGTTGAGACATAAAAATAAAACAAACTAAGGCACAACAGTTATGAGTAAAAGCAAAGTAACCACTACTATAAAAAAAATAATAATAATAAAAAAAAAGTAACAACAACAAGGAGTGGTAACCACAGCAAGAAGTGGTAACCACAACACTTGAATTGGACTTTTACAGTTTTTAGATTTGATGTTCCATTGGCATGCCTGATTCCACCAAAGCTCGTGGAATAATTCTTTATTTTCCCTTTTTTATATTTCAATGAGAAAAAAAATGTCAAAAAAAAAAAATCTTAAGACTCAATCTATATAAGATATATACCCTTTTTTTTTTCTTCCAAAAACTATGAACTGATGAAATGTTGAACATTTTTTATTTTATGGAAAAAGTTATATAAATTTAGCCATGCATATTAATGGTTTAGGTGTAGGACTTTGGCTTTAAAATACTTTGTTCGGCATAATTAGCTGAAAGTTAAAAATCTTATCGGAAGTTGAAAATTTAATTAAGAAATATTAATTGAAAGTTAAAAACTTTTAATTTAGATATTTGAAATAGTGATATTTGATAAAATTAACTGAAATTTATAAAATTACATAAATAATATATTTTGTTAATAATATATAAAAAAGATCCTTTTTTAAATAGATAAAGTCGAAAAAAATATTTAACTTAAAATTTCAAAAGATCATATAAATAACTTCTCAAACTAGAATTTAAATTTTATTAAAATCTCCTTACTAAACACCTATTTTTAAAAAATAAAAATATTTAACTTAATCAAATAATTTAGAATATATATTATTTGTCTTGTCAAACATACTATTATTAGAATCCATTTTCTATATATAAACTGACACGATATCATTATAATATGTAGTTGATATCTTTTTAATATTGATATAAAAGTAAAATTTCATTAAATATGAAATAAATTCGAATTCGAAATCTATCACTTTTAAAATAATATTCTTACTATTTGAGTTAGATTTGAAATTTTATTTGACTTAATTTCAAATTATATTACATTTGTCAATTTTATATATCACATTTATGTTAAAAATATATGTTTTCTATTATAGTTTGAAAAATGTGCTTTTTAAATTAGCAGATATTTAAAATTCTTTTGCAAAAATATTTGACAATTCTTTTTTTTTTTTTTTACCATTCTTGTAAACTCCAATTATTGTAAATGTTATATATAAAAATGAGATTTTCATTTTACAACTATTGTTATATTGACTAGTAATGAGGGTTCGTTTGGCTTTATAAAGTGAATTATTATTTTAATCTAAAGAAATAGCGCAAAAATAAAAATACGTACGGTCTATCAGATTGTCATCGGTATGTCCAACGTTTGTGTTGGAGTTTAATTAGCTTCAACCAACCTGAAATTTTGATGCTTTTGGAAATCTTTTCCAGGCCTTTCTAATTTTTTTACACTAGTATTTTTTCCCCCAAATTGATTAAAAATGACACCTGTTATTTTTTTTAGCCGAAGATACGTTTTGTTTTAGAAACGCTTATCCACCATTTCTTTAGCGGTTTCTCATAATTAAGCAATGGCAAGTGTTTGCACCAACATTTCTGGGTCAAGTCCATTTGAAAACCTCTAGAGTGAAGAGAGGCCTTGGCTTAGATATGGGCTTTTGAACAGCAAGGAATGCAACCTAAGGTGGCTTCGATCGCTTTTTTGGTTATGAAATGATTGAAATATCCTTTCAGATAATACTATAAATAGAGAGCTCAAATTCCTAGAAATGACATCTGACATCACAGTTATCAATATAATATCATTCTGTTTGGACAATCAATCCCAACTCAATGTTGAAAATCGGATGACAGCATCCAGCTGCTTATATCTCAAGCCAAGTGGTTGAAGACTATCGATGTATATACCAAACTCTGTCCGAAATAAGGTGATTGTCGACGGCCTATATCTTAGCTGAGGAAGTTATTTCATTTGCGCTAGAACAACCCCCCCACCAGGAAGGAAGTTGACGACCAAATTTGACCTATATACTAAAGACCGAAGAGGTCCTATCCTTTTGTTTTGTTATACTCAAACCGATAGAGTTAAATGAAATTGTTAAAGACCAAAAAGATTGTATTTCATTTCTAATCAATATAAATATATAAAAGTGCATATTTGAGTAATATTGACCGATAGTCATTTCTAATACGAGAACCCCATTTAAACAATTGTAAAAGGTCGAGACATTCAAGTCCAGACATCTTTTTGGCACGTCGCTAAATAGAAAGAATGACTACCGGGGCTAATGAAATAGCCACATTCAAGGGATCAAAAGGTGTCCAAAAGAACGGTTGAGATGATGTAACACTACCTCCAAAAGAGGAAATTGAGACGGAGGATTCTGTTACTGAACAAGACCCTAAAAACTCTAATAATGTTCTCGAGAGAGTCTAAACCTTGTTTGATAAGATTCCTCACACGCCTTTGTAGACTCATGCTAAAGCCATCTAAAATATTAGTGACCCTAACTATAGTGTAGAGCCTACCCCTCCTTGGCAGCCCATTCTTAGTTTAGTCGAAGTTGCGGCACTAGTAGCAGCCATAGCTCAGCCCAATCATGAGATGTTTTCTAGGTTAATGAACTAACTCGGTCGAATCTTGAAACCATTCATAGAGGAAAATCAATTGACCAAAGATGAGATCAGAGATTTAGCTCAAAATTTCAGTGATTTGGTTCGCAACTTGACAGTCATCCTGGATGGCCAACAAGATGCAATCGCAAATAGGTATGGCGTGGGTAATGTGCCAAGACAGCAGCATGGAACACCCAATTGAAGGAATGAACAGTGGATCCAATCTTAATGTGAGATTGCCAGGCGAGGGGAAGCAATCGACAATGAGCAGGAGAGGCAGCTCGACCCTACTCTTGATTATCAGGAAGACATGTATCCTCAGAACTATGAAGTATATCATGTTCATCCTTAGTCAGCTCTGTAAGAAAATCACTTCAATTATGATGATTTTGCAAGAAGGTTGTAGCAGTTCGGGGTTCAGATTAATAGGCAACCAAGGGAGCACTATGGCATCCCATAACCTGAATGGATCGATGATATGTATCCTTTCCCCCAAGGATACAAGACCCTATAATTTACTTTATTCTCGACAGAAGAGAACGTGAGCACTAGGGAACATATATCCTGATTCACAGTGCAATATGGAGAAGTCTCTGGATAAGGATTCTTAAAGTTACAATTATTCGGCTCATCACTTACCAAAACTGCTTTTAAGTGGTATACAATGTTAAGGCCAAACTCTATTCAAAGGTGGGAGGACATGACGAGAGCTTTTATAAAAGAGTTTTATTGCTCAGAACTATCGTCACACTGGTTGATATGGCAAATATTTATCTGTATCCTGGAGAGTCGATTGAAAAATACATATCTAGATTCAGGAGGTTAAAAATGCAATGCTCAACAGTCGTCAAGTAAGAATTAGTGGCATTGGCGTTTAGGGCATGAATATGACTTTGAGGGAACAATTCCAAGCAACTAGATTTTATAACTTGTATGACCTTATTGATTGAGTCAACAGCTTTGAAGGGCTTCTCAAGAAGAAAGAGCCAAAGAAAGCATCGTCCAGAGGTTCTTATTTCAAATATCAAGTTGCCCTTATGTGAGGCCCCCATCCGAGCCTGCGAGCGGCTGGCGCGCCTCGAGTTTTTGGCCTCAAGGAAACCGATTTCATGGGTCAGATTACGCATGGCATTGGGGTTTTGGTAGGTCCCCCTTTATGGAGAACTCCTTATGAGTATGTTGGGTGGAAATGTAAAAGTGTGAGTCATCACTCAATCTTGACTCTAATTTTAATGAGTATGTTGGACTCTTGTGTGCGGGTTTTGGGCCTGATGCTTGTGCCTGATTTTCAGGGTCCGATCCAGTCTGATTTGGTTCATTTTTTTAGATTTTCTAAGTCCATTTGAGGTTCGATTTAATCACATTTTGAACCTATGGGCTCATATTGATGGACGAATTTAGTGGTGCTAAAATATGGGTCCACAGCTACCCCCTTTAGCAGGCTCATTTTGCAAAAAAATTGATTGATAAGTGTGAATGCATTGATGGAGTAGGTTTGTGAATTTTGCTTATAAATATAGGGCTTATTGTCACTACCATAACTCTTTCTACTCCCTCTCTTACTTCTCATTTGCTATGAAATTTCTTTACTTGAATATTTTGTGGATGACTCCATCCGGCAACAATCCGGAGGAGGATTTATCTGCGCAGTTGCATGTGTCTCTAAAAGGCAAACCTGTTACTCTGTTCCACAGTTCAATCGAAGCCTTGTATGCCTCTTATGCAAAATTACTGAATTCTGACTATATACCCAATTCAAATGGTTAGTTTTGTCCTTCTGGTTCCATGGTTGGTTTACCCAGTCCATCTATTAATTTAGATTTTTTTTTTAAATTTCAATCTAAATGACCTTCCAGATATGGAGCCTGTCGAACCCGTAAAGACTACAAATGCCATTCTCCTTGAAAATCAGCAAGAGCATGCGAGTTGGTTTGGCTACCTCGCTGTATATTTCTTTTCTCTCTCCTCTCTTTTTATATGCATTTTATTTTTTGTGCGCTTTATTACCTGCTCCTTTTTTTCCAATGCAATTACATTTTCTATACATGCGTTTTTTCAATACACTATTATTTTTCTAATGAACTATTTTATTTCACTCATTTTATTTTTCCAAAAAGTACGGTTAAGCAATTGACATGATATATTTGCTCATTTTATTTTTTTTATGCCAAAATAAAATAGAATAGATAAAATAAAATAAAAGGATAGAAATGATGAGAGTTTTACATGTAGGACATTAAGAATAATCCGCAGAGTGCCAGGTCCAAAATGTCTGATATACTAGACTTTGTGGGGTATTTCTGAAGGGCGAATATAGAGTGGCGCAGCGAAAGACATAATTGCTGTCCAGAATTGGACAACAATTCTGTATGAACAGTAACCCTTTCATTTTTTTAACAAAACATTTGCCATACAAAACACTTTTAACATGGTTTGGTTTAGATATTCATTAAACTCTAGGAATCATCTTTGCCAATAATTAATTACATCTCATGTTAATTAATTATCATTCACCTAAGTCCATATCAATTTAGTCATGCCCATTTGTATCCAATACATACTATGACATAATTGAATAAATTCCATAATAAAAAAAATGAAAGGGTTATTGTTCATACAGAATTGCTATCCAATTATGGACAACAATTCTGTCTTCCGTTGCGTGACTCCATATTCACCCTTCAATATCAAGATCAATTTGATGCCTGTATTAATGCTACTTTAAGAAAAGCTATAGTTGCTGTTATAGCTCGTGATTGCAGAGGCAGCCTAATCATTGGAAGGTATCAGAAAGTCACTCTCAAGTCAATCCTAGAAGCAAAACTAGATGCCATTCTACTTGCAGTCAATTTGGCAAGGGACCAGCATTTTCAACACATTAGAATCTGATTGTCTTTAAGCGATTAAAGCTCTCACTTCACATGTTGATGACTGTCCAATGTTTTTGCAGCCTAAAGTTGCTAAGATTGTTCAATTATGTAGTAGTTTTCAAAGTTCTTCTTTTGTTTAGGTCAAAAGGAAAGCAAATCATCTTGCTCACTGTGTTGCAAAGCTTGCTAATAATGGTGATTTGCATCCATTTTGGTGTTGGTTATGGTGATTTGCATCCATTGTGGTTTAAATACCCAACTGGTGATGCTTTTAAATTGTACTCTAACATTTCTTTAATATAATCTATCATTATTGACAAACAAAAGCTGCACTCTTAATTTTCCCCCAAAATATGATCAATGCATCTGATATATATTAACACCACTTACTATTTATTTCTAGGCTTGAATTCACCTAATTATCCAGACTTTCAAATATAGATTTTTAAAAAAATTACAGTTATAAAAATGAGAAAATAACTCATGAATTTTAATAAATTACTCTGGTACAACAATAACTGAAATTAGTGATCTCGCAATACTTTATAATTTAAATTTTTTTATTTAATATAAATTAAAAATTAATATTTATTAATATTTTTATGATTAAAAAATTTTAAGATGTCAAAAAATAAAAAGAAAATGTTATGTTAGCTTCGATCATTTGAAAAACTGAAATTTTGATTATATGTCTAATTTTATTAAAAATTAAAAATTCATATCCTTAATGGTAAAAATAAAACATTCGTGCTAAATTTGTAATTTTTACTATAATTTGTGATTTTCTTTCTATAATTAACCCTATTTAAAAGGGTGAGAAGTTATATTTTCAATCCGAATCAGACCAATTAATTCGATAAAAAAAATGAAAAATCAAATAAAAACAAATTCTATTTACCTTAGAAATCTTTTTTTTTTAATATATTTTTTATCAAAACATCTGATTTACTTTAGGAAAAATTTGGTCAAACCCAATTACTTTAAAATTTAATTTTCTAATTTAGTAAATTTTTTATGTAAATTATGTAATGTTATCGGAATTGTCTTAATTTAGTATTAGAATATCCCTCTAATTAAATTGATAATCAAATAAATTAATTCGATATTATTTTTTATCAGTTACAATTTTTTAAAATCGTATATAATTCATAAATATTTATATTATCTAATATTTTATGTTGGAAAAAATGAAAGTGATATATTATGTTAGATGTATATATTTATAAGTGAAAAAATATGATATATTTCAAATACAAGTTCAATCCAGTTCACCTTCATTGAACTTATGATTGGTGACCTTTGCCTTTATAAATTCAAAGATAGTGTCAAATCTGAAAATAAGGGTAGAAAATTTTAGCGAATGCAAAAGTACATAAAAGGAAAAATTCTAACTATATAAAAAAATGGACTTAGAATCTAAAATAATTCAACATGGAATCTTTGACATGAGCTGTAAGCCGAAAATGATAACCAATGCAACTCACTTCTACGAATTCGTCCCTAAAGTATACATAATTTAAAATCTGTCCCAGTAAATTTTATAATTTTATCCCACTAAAAATTATAGTTCACAAATATTTTATTTTTTAAATATTATTTTATAATTTTGTCATCCTAAGAATTATAATTCTCTAATATTTTAATTTTTTAGTTTTATTTTATAATTTTGCCCACTAAAATTACGGATATTTTATTTTTTCTATATAATTTTATACACTTTTAGATTACAAATAAAGTCAAATAAAATAAAAAAAAACTTTAATATATAATTTTACTCTTTAATTTTATTTAAAAATAATTATGTATAATTGAATATGTGTTGAAAAACTAATTGTCCCACTGATAATTTTTTTATAAATCAGCTCCTGAATACAAATAAAAAGTCTATTGAAAAAGTTGCTATCAAGCTTACACACACTGTAAAAAAAGATATAAATGCGACATAAATACTTTTATGATTCTAGCAGAATGTATAAAGGCTAATTGGTTGAACTTACATAAGCACTTTTGTACCAACAAGAACTTTTAAAAGTCCACTTTCTACTGTTTTAATCTAAAACCACTAGCTAGATGATGGAAAATCTTCTCACGCAAAGCTATTATAGCATTTGTGGAGAAGATCCATAAATGAGAAATAAGGGTCTCAAGATATACACATAAAAAACAAGCATAATAATAACTTTTGAGCAACCCTATTTTGTATTAACCATCTTAACCCATGAGAATCATTCTCACAATGGCTGGAAATAAAAAAGAAGAAATCCCACCTCCACCATCTATGGACACTACTCATCAATATGGCTCTAGTGACCCATACCCTTTTGTCACCCGTTTTATACCAAACTTGATTAATGCTCTATAATAATAAGAGACTTTGTTAGCCTTATAGGCAGAGGAGGTAGGACTTAATTCCATAAAATTGGTAAAACTTGTGCTATAGGTGGTAGCCATTCTAAGGTTTTTGAATACATTGATGCAATCCTAGAAATCCCTATCTCTTACATGTGCTACCCTTGTGGCTATGTAACCACTTGTTGCTAGAAAGTAGGAATTTGGTGGACCTCAAAAAGGACAACAAGCATAAGAGAAATAAAGAGGGCCATTAGTTAGGAAGAATAAAAAAATGGAAGCTTAGAGCTATTAGAGATGTATGCGCAATCGTTGTGTACATATTATGTGATTATAATTATAAATCTCAAATGGCAATAAT
>CAOJBK015941840.1:0-18437 GCA_948294925.1 Codiaeum variegatum | reverse complement strand
AAATTGTATAAAAAAAATTCAATCCGACTAATTCAACCCAATCCAATCGATCAAACCCAAAAAAATTAGATTGTATGTCCAATCTATTGATTTGAATTTGATTGGTAGTATTTTAGATATAAATGTATTGGGTTGGGTTGAGTTGGATCGGATTGATTTGGATTAAAACTTTCAAAAAACTCATTTTTGTCAAGTCTCCATCATTTACTACTGCAAGTGATAGATAATGTTAGATCCTATTATCTACCATATTAGAAATTTTTAATGAACCACTTTCTCATATTAATATAGTAAAATAGAGAAGAAATAAAGAAATTTAATCACCTTGAAATGACTGCATTTTCACAATAAATTAAATAATGATTTTAGAATCAGATGAACATCTAATTATCTAAAAAATATTAGTTCATATGTCAATATATATATATATAGTTAAAATGATCAAAACTTCACATCTGGTCAAGATTATTACCTTCCCAATAGCATACAAGCAATGTATCAGGCCGGTGAAAAATTTATTTATGAGAATAGAAATTTAATGATATCTAAGGATCATTATAATCACGGTCACTGGAATCCGGTCACTGGCAGCCGGATTCCGGCGACAGTCCTTTGAGTTCGTCTCCAATAAAATAATTTAATATTAATTATAATTATAAATAATAATAATAATAAAAATAATTTAATTTAATTAAAAAAATCAAATAAATATAATAAAATAAAATAATTATAATTATATATCTTTTATTGGGATGAAATATTTAATTTAATAAAAAATATAAACTAAATAATTATTTATAAAAAATAATTTATAAACCATCAAACCGATCCAACCCGATCCAATCCAACTATATTGGATCGGATTGAATTTCTATTGAATAAATCCAATTTTACATGTTAAGTTAGATTGGATTGGAACCAAGCAAAAACCGATCCAATCCAACCCATGAACACCCCTACTAGACAGGATACAAAAAAAAAACTAGATACAACTTCCTTAGCTAATCAGTTAGCAACACAATTAACAGTCCTTATTTAGATTTAATACAAGAAAATGCAGGCTTGCAGGAGTCAATATTTAACAGCGCCTTGATTTCACTTTAGCTAGTTTCAGGCAGAGCTTTACATGCGTGAATGTATCTAAGACTATTTACTTCCATTTTAAGATGCTTGATTCCCCTAGCAGTAGCTTGTTAGATCCCAAACACCAAAGCTTGAGCCTTTGCTTTGATCTTCACTGCTCCATCATCCATAACTTTCCCATTTACATCTCTAAAAACCCAAGCTACTCCTGCATAGGCATGAGATGAACTGAAGCTGACATCTTTGTTCAAGTTAACGAAACTTTGAGAAGGAGGACTCCAAACACTATTAATCTCACTATTTTGATCTATATTTTGCTATGTGTTCCGATTCTTCTTCAACTTGATCTTGTTACACTCTGCAGACAATCTAACAATTTGATCCAAAGATTGTCGAGGATCAATATCTCTCTTATCAAATATGAATCTGTTCCTCTAGTTCCAAATGGTCCAAACTGTGCATGTCACGATTTCCACCACCTGGCTTTCCTCATTCTGTGAAAGGAGATTAGCATTCACTATTTTGCAAAACTTAAGTCAATATTAAAAGGTATAGACAAACCCCGTTTGGTGCGGAACCAAGTTGTCCTTGCATGGTTACACTGCAAAAGGCAATGAGCAACACTCTGAATTTTGTCCTTGCAAATTGGATAGACATTGTTATATGAAATCCCTCTTTTAAAGTAGGAATGCCACTAAAGCTCTCCAAACAAAGTGAGTAATCTTAGGAATCAATTATACTTTCCATATCATGTCCCATTTAATGCTTCCATCATTCAATTGCTTGATTCTAGCATCAATTACAAAAAGATTACATTTTTAAGGTCTATATCCAGATTTACCTCTATATTCTCCATCACAGGACCAGTTCCAACCCCATTCATATCTCCCATTCTCAACTCCTCTAGGAGTAAATTCAATACCTTGTGCTTTTTATTGAGACAACAAATTCTAAATCAGATCCATGTTCCATTTCCTTTGCTCTTTCAATAGATCAGAGGCTTTATAAATCCTACAACCATCAGGTTTTTGAGAATGAATTTTAAAATCAAGAAATTCTAGTAGCCAAGGGTCCTCCCACACTCTGATGTCATCTCCACTATTCATAATCTTTCTTGCTTCTGTTTTAATGACCTCCCTCCCATGATAGCCTTGAGCCTAAGTAAGCTTCCATAAAGTCCTTAAAGGAAAATAAACACCTCTCATTAATTTGGCCCAGAGAGACGGAGGATTCTTGAGCATTCTCCAGGCTTGTTTAGCTAAGAAAGCATTGTTAAACATTTTCAAAGTCCCTAAACCCCAAACCCCCATATTTCTTGTTCTTTGATGCCTTTTCCCAACTAATCCATGAAACTCCTTTTATGTCCTCTACCCCTTTCCACAAAAAATGAGATACCAAGGAATTGAGCTTTAAACAGATATGTGTGAAGGCTAGTGTCTACATATTAACTTGGGAATGAAATCCATCAAGCACGTCTCTTCTACTTTTCTCGCATGGGCTTCTAGTTGGGCCTGTCTTATTAACTTGCTGGCCATAAGTTAGTTACAGAAGAAGTTACAAGAAGCGAGAAAATTTGTAAAAGCATGGGATTTGGGTGTATAAAAGGGAATTAGAGGAAGAAACAATAGAGGATATAAAAGAGAGAAAATTCTTAAGAGTTGTCTTCTTTTCTGTGAAAAAGAACAGAGAGACATTGAGAGAGAGAGAGAGAGAGAGAGAGAGAGAGAGAGAGATTTCTTTGTAGTTCAAGGAAGTTCTTCAAAGAACTTAAGATTCTAGCATTTGTGACTTGAAATTCTGTAACTTATTGAAATCAATAAAAACTCTAAGGTTGTTCTTCTCCCGTGGATATAGGTCAAGATAATCTTGACTGAACCATGTAATTCATATGTGTTTGATCTTTGTTATCTTTTTCATTTATTCAATAAATTTATTTCTGATTTTGTTTATGTATTCTTGATGTAACTTCTTGAATTGAATTGGTTAGAAGCTCCAAATCACAACAAGTGGCGTCATCTGTCGGGATGGCTTCCACAAAATTTGATATCAAGAATTTCACAGGCGATAATGATTTCTTGCTTTGGAGAATTAAGATGCTTGCAGTACTAGTACAGTAAGGGGTGGTTGAAGCTCTTGATGGAAAATCTTCTTTTCCAAAGGATCTGTCTGAGAATGATAGAGTTGCAATTCAAAGCAAGGCACACAGTGCAATTTTATTGAGTCTTGGGGATAAACCTTTAAGGAAATTTTCAAAACAAAAGACTGCAAAGCAAAGTTGGGATAAATTGTAGACTCTATATATGACCAAATCACTACACAATAGTCTTTTCTTGAAATAGCAATTGTATTCTTTCAAGATGACATAGGAGAAGTCTATAACAGATCAAATAGAAGAATTTAACAAAATTGTTGATGATATGCAATATGTGGATGTAGTTCTTAAAGATGAAGATAAAGTAATTCTGTTAGTGAATGCTCTTCCAAAATCATATGAGCATTTTAAAGATGCTATGATTTATGGAAGAACTTTAATATTAATTGAAGAAGTTCAGACTATGGCAAAAACTAAAGAACTACAAAAGATAAAAGATTAGAAGAAGGAACAACAAGGAGAAGGTTTGATAACTCGAGGAAGAACAAACACAAGAAATGGTTCTTATAAGTTTAAGAAAGAGAGATCCAAATCAAAGGGAAGAAATCCAATAATGGACCAAAAGAATAAAGGACCATTCAAGTGTTTTCATTGCCATTAATAAGGGCACTTAAAAAGATATTGCCTATAAAGAAAACATAAAGGCAATGACAAATTTAAAAGGGAAAATGATTCCGCTGCAATAGCAGATGGTTATGAAATAGCAGAAGCTTTGGTGGCTCATATAGATGAAAATGCATTGAAGGAATGAGTACTTGACTTAGAAAGCTCATTTGACATATGTCCAAATCAAAACTGGTTTGAAACATTAGAGGAAAGAAAATGGAAATCAGTACTGCTGGGAAACAACAAAGCCTGAAAGATTACAAGGATAGGCACCATCAGACTCAAATTTCATAATGGCACTGAGAAGCTATTATAGCAAGTCATGTATATCCCTAAATTTAAAAGAAATTTAGTTTCTTTAGGAACTTTAGAAAAGAAAGGATATTCCTATAATTCTTTGAATGGTGTCCTAGAAGTTAAAAACGAAAATGCACTTGTCATGAAGGGTTATAAGAAGAATGGTAGATATATTTTGCA
Source organism: Codiaeum variegatum (assembly GCA_948294925.1). NCBI lineage: Eukaryota > Viridiplantae > Streptophyta > Magnoliopsida > Malpighiales > Euphorbiaceae > Codiaeum > Codiaeum variegatum. Next base: position 14,119 of record CAOJBK015941840.1, on the reverse strand, counting down.
TGGCAGCACTATTATTAATATGTCATCCATCGCATCTGGAATTAATAAGGATAGTGAAAATCACATCCGACATATGAGACTTGGTCACATAGAAGATAAGGGTTTGAATGAACTGTCAAAACAAAACTTACTTGATAATTCAAGAATAGGAAAGTTACAATTCTGTGCATTAGGAAAATCTAAAAGAGTAAGTTTTAACACTACTATGCATGTCACTAAAGCACCACTTGAGTATGTTCATTCTCATCTATAGGGTCCTACTTCTATAAATACTCATGGGGAAGGTATATATTTCATGTCTATAATAGATGATTTCTCTAGAAGAGTCTAGGTTTATATTCTTAAACAAAAGAGTGAAGTTATCCAAATTTAAAGATTGGCTAACACTCACTAAGAATAAGGCAAGATACAAACTTAAGCATCTCGGAACTGACAATGGCCTGGAGTTTACTTTAGATTAGTTTGAAGAGTTTTGCAGGTCTAAAGGAATCACTAGGCATAAGATAGTGAGGTACACTTCTCAATAGAATGGGATTACAAAAAAACTAAACACAACTATCTTGGAAAAGGTCATGTGTATGCTACTTAATGCAGGCTTACCAAAATCTTTCTGGGGAGAAGTAGTAACTACAACATTCTATTCGATAAATAAAAGTCCATCACCTGCAATTAACTTTAAGACTCCATATGAACTTTGGACTGGAAATCCTACTGATTATAAAAATTTAAGAGTCTTTGGGTGTATAGCCAATGCTCACTTCAAAAGAGATAACCTAGACTCCAAGACTATTAAATGTAAATTTGAATGATATCCAGATGGAGTGAAGGGATATAAAATGTGGAGTTTGGAGCAATCTGGGAAGAAATGTTTCATCAGCAGGGATGTTGTGTTCAATGAACAAAAGATGGCTGAAGTGATGAAGTATGATAGACCTAGCACCATTGTTGAATTACATAATGTTTTAATTGAGGTGGAGACTGAAAAAAAATAAAGTGATTCCACCTTAGTCCCGGGAAATTACAGATTATGAAGAGGAACCACACCACAAAGAAGAAATACAGACTGCTCAAGAGAGAAGATCTGGTTTGGAAGATTACAATCTTATAAGAGATAGATCAAGAAGAGTTATAAAGCTACCAGTGAGATATGGACATGCTCACATAATCTCTTATGCACTTTTTGTAGCAAAAGAAGCTGAATTGGATGAGCCAAGTTCCTTTAAGGAAGCTTGTGTTAGTACTGAAAGTAATTAGTGGTTAGAGGCAATTTAAGATGAGTTGAAGTCCTTAGAAAAGAATGATACTTGGACTCCGGTTAACAAACCTAAGGACTAGAAGGTGGTGGATTTTCAAAAGAAAAGAAGCTGAACCAAGTGTTGAAGGAATTAGATTCAAAGCTAGATTGGTAGCAAAAGGTTTCATTCAAGTGGAAGGAGTATATTACAATGAGATATTCTCACCAATTGTTAAACATTTTGCTATAATAATTTTATTAGCGATGGTTGCTTGTTTTAACATGGAATTAGAACAACTGGATGTCAAAACAACATTCTTACATGGGGAACAAGAAGAGACTATATGTATGAAGTAATCAGAGGGCTTTATATCTCAAGGGAATGAAGGGAAAGTTTGCTTGCTCAAAAATTCATTGTATGAACTCAAACAAAGTCTAAGGCAATGGTATAAAAGGTTTTATGAATTTATTGTTAAAAATAAATTCAGGAGAAGCTAGTATGACAGTTGTGTGTAAATTAAGCAAGAAGAGGCAAATAATGATGTGTTTCTTCTACTGTATGTGGATGATATTCTACTAGCTAGCAAGAGCATAAAAGAAATCCAAAAGATCAAGACAACATTAAATTAGGAGTTTGAAATGAAAGATCTGGAAATGGAAAGGAAAATTCTAGGCATGCACATTAGAAGATACAGGAAACAGTCAACCTTGTTCTTATGTCAAATTGATTACCTTAAAAAGGCTCTATATAGGTTCAATATGCATGATTCTAAGTCAGTAAATACACTAATAGGTCAATAATTCAGACTCTCATTTGTACAATCTCCTAAGGATGATGAAGAGAGGTATAACATGAGATCGGTACCTTATGCTAGTGGAGTTAGTAGTGTAATGTATGGAATGTTATGCAACAGACTTGATCTGGCTTATGCTATTAGCATGGTCAGTAGGTTCATGGTAAACCTAGGTAAAGGTCACTATGAAGCACTAAAGTGGGTATTGAGATATTTAAAAGGTACATTGGCATTGAGATTAAGGTTTGGAAGAGATGAAAGCTGAGAAGGTTGTCTAATTAGCTATGTAGATTCTAACTTTGCTGGGAACATTGATAATAGAAAATCACACACAGGGTACATTTTCACCTTGTTTGGTACTGCAATTAGTTGGAAGTCAAATCTACAGTCAGTGGTGGCATTGCCTTTTACTGAGACAAAATACATTGTTGTTACTAAAGCAATTAAAGAAGTTGTATGGTTAAGAGGTATGATTGAAGACTTGGGATTATCTCAAGACAAGGTCATAGTACATTGTGATAACCAGAGTGAAATTTACCTTACAAAACATCAAGTTTTCCATGAGAGGTCTAAGAACTTTAATGTGAAGCTACATTTCATTAGAGATATAATAACATATGGTGTTGTTGAAGTTGTTAAAATACCAAAAGAAGAAAATCCATCTGACATGTTAACAAAGTCACTACCTACAGGAAATTTCAGGTATTGTCTAGACTTGGTTAATGTTTCTGATGAATAAATAGCTCCATTAGAGCTGGTGGAGAAGACAACAACACAAATCAATATGCAGCCAAGGTGGAGAATTGTGAAGGCTTGTGTCTATATATTGACTTGGGGCTGAAATCCATCAAGCATGTCTCTTCTACTTTTCTCGCCTGGGCTTCTAGTTAGGCCTGGCTCATTAACTTATTGGCCATAAGTTAGTTATAGAAGTAGTTAGAAGGAGAGGGAAAATTTATTGAAGTAAGGGATTTAGGTGTATTAAAGGGAATTAGAGGAAGAAGCAAGATAGAATATAGAAGATAGAAAATTCTTGAGAGTTGCAGAGATAATTTGAGTTAAAGAGAGAGAGAGAGAGAGAGAGAGAGAGAGAGAGAGAGAGAGAGAGATTTCTCTATAGTTCAAGGAAGTTCTTCAAAGAACTTGAGATTCAAGCATTTGTGATCTAAAATTTCTGTAACTTATTGAAATCAATAAAAACTCTACAACTATTCTTCTCCCATGTATATATATCAAGATAATCTTAACTTAACCACTTAATTCATGTCTGTTTGATCTTTGTTTTTATTTATTTATTCTGCAAATTTGTTTCTATATTCTTGTTGTAACTTCTTGAATTGAATTGGTTGGAAGCTCGAAATCAAAACAATATGCATTGATAATTCATAATTGGGCATTATATAATTGGGAGCTACCTGAATTGTTGATTTAATCAAAACTTCCCTCCCAGGAAAATAAAGCATCCTATTTTTCCTGCCTTTAAGCTTGTTCTTCATTCTATTAAGTACAAAATTAAAGGTTTCAATCTTGGATCCGTCCCATTGTGTAGGCACGCCTAAACATTTCTCCCCTTCCTTCTTCAATTTCATACCAAGTTCATTTAAAATCAATTATTACAGCTCTATAGGAGGACTTTTACTAAATATAACAGAGCATTTATCAAGACTCACCTTTTATCTTTAAGCTTTCTCATAAGCACCTAAAATACTCTTGACTTGTTTAATTTCTTCTAGTGAGGATTTAGAATATAGTATCATCTACAAATAGCAGATGAGATAATACATGACATCTAAGATTGACTCTGAAGCCTTTAATCCTCTTCTCCTTAATTGCTTTATCCAACAGACACGAAAGAACATTGGAAACAAATAAAAATAGGAATAGGGACTATGGATCCCCTTGTCTGAGTCCTTTAGTGGGACTAAAATATTGAGAGGGTTCACCATTAACAAACACTGAGAAGCTAGCACTTTTGACACATTGCTCAATAGTTGAAATTCTAGGCTCACTAAAAACCATCCTTCTTAACACATTAAACAAAAAGGACCATCTAAATGTGTCATGTGCTTTATGCATATAAATTTTAATGGCACACCTCCCTCTTTTCCTGCCATTTATAGTTTTAAATGCATGTATACATTCATATGCAATTAGTATGCTATTCTGAATGCTCTTACCAGATAGAAATATTAATTGACATTCATTAATCATCTGACTCATCCAAGGTTTGATCCTTGCAACCAATATTTTGGAAATGACTTTATAATTAAAATTGGGAAGGCTTATAGGTCCAAATTCATGTACCTTGATGGGAGATTGAACCTTAGGAATAAGAACAATGTAAGTTCTATTCAGATCAGTTGCCATCATTCTGTCTCGGAAAAAATCTTGGATAGCTGCTATAACATATTTTTTAATGTGGCCCCAAGGTGCTTGATAGAAGGTCCCATTCATGCCATTTGGACCAGGATCTTTGGCTGCTCCTAGATTGAAAATAGCCTTCTGAATCTCTTCTTTATATGCCATGGCAGTAATTGTAGCATTGAGCTCATTAGGGACAATGGCCTCAAGACAATCCAGAATAGAAGAATCATCATCTAATTGATCCTCTTTGGTACAACTCATGGAAGAAATCCACTATTGTACTCTTGATTTCTGCTTCCTTTTCTATCCATGCACCTATTTTGTTCACTAGCCCCATAATAGAGTTTTTACTCTTCCTTTGTATTGATGTAGCATGAAAGAACTATGTATTTCTATCTCCCTTTAATAACCATAGCTCTTTAGATCTTTGTTTCCATATATTTCTTCTTTCTACCATAATCCCTCTAACTCTAAAATTAATTTGATCTTTTCAATTCTCTTTTGTTTTATCATCTACCCTCTATTTAAGTTTTCTATCTGATTTTGGATGTTCTCAATTTTTTCTTTACTATTTGTAACTTGTTCTTTATGCCATCTCCTAAGAATCCTGCCACGATGATTAATCTTCTCCCCAATTTCTTCAATAGTTTTGACCTCCTTATCTTCAGGCCAAGCTCTATGCAAGATATGATTCCATGATTCCTCCAGCACCCACTTGTCTTCAAATCTAAATGAGCCTCTAAAGTTATACTTCTTTCCCTCTATCTTTAATATGATTGGTCTATGATCTGACCCCAGAAGGTTACCATGAAAATCAACTATTGAATTGTACTTGAACCTCCAGTTAGCATTCACTAAAGCTTTGTCCAATCTCTGAGCTGTATTTCTTTGCCCTTCATTCTTGTTGTACCATGTATGTATAATCCCTTTGAAGTCCAAGTCAATGAGATCATTCTCATTAATCCATTCTATAAATTCTCTGGCAGAAGCATCTAGAATTTATCTACCACTCATCTTTTAATGAATGTATGTTATGGAATTTATGTCTCCAATAAGGCACCAAAGGGATCCATCTGGAGGTTTAAGAATATACCATTTTGAGCAAACAATTTTTTATATGCCTCCTTATTGTTAGCTTTGTTGGGACTCCCATAAACAAAAGTATGAAACCATTTCTACTTATTGTTCTTCTTGTAGCATTCAGTATGAATAAAATTCAACTCTGCCTTGATAATTTTAACTTCAACTCCATCCTTCCACCACAAACTTATCCTCCTCCCAACCCAATAGGATCCACATCCCACCCATGATAAAACTTCAATTTTAATCTCAAATCTTTCATCTACTGCTTGCCTTTCTTTGTTGCTAATAGGAAGACTAAGAGAGGGAAGTTGAAACTTATCAGTTTCTTGAGAACTTGAACTGTCAGGGGATTTCCCATTCCCTGACAGTTCCAACTTATAATATTCATGGGTCCCTGGTGGCTTTGGGGGAGCCATCTACCCTTTGCTCATCACCGCCTTCTGAATTTTGAGTTTCTTGCTTCTTATTTTTAACCTCACTAGTCCTAGTCTCTTCTGCTACATTCTCGTTATTAACTTACTCTACCAACATACCACATTTCTTTTTATGGTCAACAACTCCATCTATATCCACCTTTTAATACAGGCTCAATTTTGTTAGCTTGATTTCTGACTAAATTTTTCCACCTCTTGTTTAAAACTTGGCCTGTATTCATCTCACTATAGTAGCCTTCACACTTTCCTTGAGTGTCTTCCTCACTTTGAGTCTTCTTTGTACTAGTAGTCTCACCATCGTCAATTTTAAGCAAATGGCATATAAATGATACAAGATTGTCAAACTAGTTGTCTGCTTTAAACTCCTAGAACCAGTCTGAATGTGTTACCAGGTTTAGGCTTGTAAAATTAATCCCTTTCTCCTCCATTGAATGCCTATATAAATTGGATGCTTTAGTGGCTAGGAGATGTGAGAATAAGTCTTCTAGGTTCAATGGGTTAGGCTAGTTAGGATTCATTAAGGTTTGGGCCTTTAATATTTTGGTTAAGGGTCAATCTAGGAAAAATTAAAAATTGGTTTTGACTTTGGTTAGGAGAAAGGTAATTGGTTGGAGAATTTACCTTATTCGCTTCGGTCCCAACTGATATAAGAATAAAATCTTCCTCTTCAATAACCTTTTTTCCTCTCCCAGTAGTTCTAAAGTTCCTCTGCTCTAACACCCTTTTCTCCAATGGTAAAACAACATCACCTTAAGTCGTGTGCCTGTCCCGGTGACATCTATTATGCTTATGTCATCACTTTTTGAGCTTGATTCTTTACCATACAACTTCCTCATTGGAGTTGCATAAGCTATGGGCCGTATCCAAGTATCACCAACAATTGTTTGGCCCCTGTTTTCATCCTCCAACTTCCATTTGCAGAATATGCTCATATGACCAATTCTCCCACAATAAAAATGAACTTCTGCCAGTTTTTCAAAATTAAAATGAATTCTAGATTGCTCCTGCCCTCTAATTGGGAAGCTTATAATTAGAGGATTCAAAACATTGATTGAGAATCTCAGCCTCATAAGCTTATGCCAGCTCAGACCCTTTACATTCAAATCCATTTCTAGTAACTCCTCAAACAAGCTTCCAATTTACTAGCCATTGTCTCTATTCATCTGGTTAAGTGCTAATCCATGCACTTTGGCCCAAATAATTGACTTGATGAAGTCAATTTCAAGAATAGATTTGTTTGGGGGCCACTGTTTTACCACCATATGTTGACTCTAGAAATTCCAAGGCATGTTCTTTAATATCATATGTGCATCATCTATATATGTATTCACATTTAAATGAGAATATGTTAGGATCCACCACACTAACTCTCACTTCCTTTCTTGTCTTCCATCCTTTCTGAACCACAGCCTCTATGGTGCTAAGTTTCAATATCCTTGTTGATATAATCTTGCCAACCAACATTGATAACTGTAACAGGGACATTAATGAGGTTTATACATGGTTCTTCAGGGTCTGGGGGTTTGGTATATATAGTTAAAGCTAGGGATTTGTTTTTTGGTTCCATTAATGAGTAGTTATAGATAACAGAGACAAAGTGAGAAATTAATGAAAGCACAGTTAACAACCAGAAAATATAAGGAAAAACAGAGAAAGAATGAGAAAAGGCAAAGGTGGGAATATTTAAGGGTTGGAATACAAAGAAAGCAAAAAACTTCCAACGAATTTGAGAGAAGAAGCTCCAGTTGAGCTAGTTGTCTTTGTAATTCATATTCAATTGATCGGCAAAACTTTTATTTTATTGATTTATATCTTAAACCATATTTTTGAATTGATGTAAAATACCTTGACAAAAAATTTGATGTAAAATAGGGGTTGGAAAAAAAATTGAGTGATAAATAAATTTTATTTTTCTTTTTTATTATTTGAAAATAGAAACTTCCTCCCAAAATAGTGAGAAAATGAGAAGGAAATATGAAAAAATTATTAGGCAGACTTAATTTACCACTACACCTATAGACTACTTCCTCCCTTCTCTAATAAGAGTCCATAGTTCACAAATAAATGTCCAGTTAGAATTTCAATTAAAAAGAATATAATAAAATAATTAAATTACAATTTCATTTTTTTAAGAAGAAATTTAATTCAATTAGACATTCATGTTTTCTATTAGAAAATTAATAAGTACATTTATGGCAATTTATGATACCTTATATACTGTGTTTTTTTTTAAAGGTCAGTCCGAAGATTCATTTCAAAAAAGAGGAATGTCTTATTTCAAAATGGAGTGAGGAAGCTAATAAAATTATGACATCTTACTTCAGTTAGAAGGCTTATTTGAAATCATTTGGGAGGTTGAGTTCATGGTTTGTCGTGAATATTGACTCTTGTTCCAATTTTAGAGCGAAACTTTGAGATATATATCAAGGTTTAAAACTGACTTGAAAGTGTGATATTTAGAAAATCATTATAGAAGTGAACAATCTTGTTGTCCAGTTGGTTCACGGTGTTTCTATTCCTCTTAATTCTGATGGCACTATAGTGGCTGGCATTCAGAAGCTCATTAACAGGAATTGGGATATTTACTATGTCTACAAAGAAGCAAAATTCACAGCTGATTGTTTGACTTCTCTTGGGCATTCATTTTCAGTTGGCACACATCTATTAGAGTGCCCATCTGCTAATCTCTACTTTTTTACTTTTGTGTGATAATTTAGCTGTCTTATACTAGAGTTGTTTAACCCCTAATCTTTCTCTCATTTTGATATAAAAAAAATTATGACATTTTAATATATATATATATATATATATATTGACAAATATTTATTATTCTATAAAAAATAAAAAATAATTATCACATCCTCTTGTCAATGGCATCTAAAACCAACCCCACCCCTCCACCATTGCGTTGTTTCATATTGTATACTTGGTAAAAATAAAACAATCAAACAAAATTTTTAAAATTTTAAGAACAACTTGTAGTCATCTACTGCTGCTCCGCCTGATCTACCAGCTGCCGCCTTCTTGTTCCGGTGACTAACTATGGACTGGGGTGATTCCCTTCTTTTTTCAAAAGAGCCTATCTCCCCAAACTGCACAATCAATCCCTTTATTGGGAATGAGGGACATAAGAAACCTACTTCTTTATCAAGAGTGATTCCCTCCCATGTGATTCATCATGCCCAACAGTGAATAAGGGTGGTGTAATTACCTTCAAAATCAATGAGGAGATTTACAATGAAAGGGTTATGTGTTGTAACTCGCTCATTGGCCGATTATTAATGATGAAAGGAGATAACCCATAAAAGCTTAATGACTTGAAGAACAAACTCTCTTCTGTGTGGCAAATCAATGGACAATGGAAACTAATCTCGTTGGATATGGGATTTTACCAAATTAACTTGCATACGAAATCTAAGAAAGGACGAATTTGGGGTAAAGGTTCAGTTGCTCTCAAGCCATATTTTTCGTCTTTAGCATTAAGGATTTCGATCCCTATGCTCAAACGATGACCAATTCACAGGTTTGGGTCTGGATGTATAGGAAGCCTTGGGAATATTGGCATCCCCAATTGCTTAATGATATAGCTCGTGGGATTGGATTACCACTTCGCATTGATAATGCAACATCAAGCTGCGGATATGGTCATTATGCAAGGATTCTAGTCGATGTTGATCTGTCTAAGGAACTCCCTGAATCACTATTAATTGAGAGGCCTGGCTCTAGCTTTTTCATTGATGTGATTTATGAAAACACTCCTTCCTTTTACAGCTTGTGCTCGAACATTGGACGCCATCCTAGAGACTGCAGACTTAGCAAATAGTAGGATAAGAAGCAAGATAAGCATGAAAAGGTAGTGAAGACAAAAGAGAATGTCAAGAAAAAGGTGTCCCTTCAGCAATGGGAAGAAAAGCAGCCTGCGGACAAGGTTGGGGAGTATATTATTCCTATTTCTAATGTCTTTGATAGGCTTGATGCTACTATTTTGGGTGCTCCGTCTACTAATTTTGCAAGGGCAGTGGACTGGATGCGAGGCACCTGGCTCCTGTGGATGTTGAGGTCCTAATTGGCAAGGAAATTGATATTGCTATCCCTACAGTTGATGGAAATACTGAGGACACAGGTGATGCATTAGCTCAACCTGCTATTACTGAACATGCAATTACAGAGGGGAAAAGTGTGGGTACAAAGGTTGCAGATGTTTACACTGTTCCTGATGGGGGGAAACTCCATATACTACCACTGAGGAGGACGTCTAGGCTGCAGAAACATCTAAAATTGATGCAACTCGCAACTCCATCCGCCAGCCACAACCCTCTAATGTCAATGAAATTGAAGCTTGCGATTCGCCTGACCCTGTGACGCCTAAAATGGATAATAACAGCTCTTGGGAGGACTTAGTAGATAAGGAAGAACAAGCAGAGTAGACTGATGTGGGAAAGAAAAAACATTCTAATAAGACTAATCAACATAATAAATATAAAGTTGTGCTATCTAAACGGCCAACCCAGAATGTCAAACCTCTCCGTTATAGATGAAAGTCTTTTATTGGAATTGTCGGGGTTTCGAAAATCTTGAAACTCAACGTTATTTCAAGGATTTGTATAGGACTTATTCCCCATACTTGGTTGCTTTAGCAGAGCCTATGGTTGTATTCGACTCAATTAGTCACTCTCTCTAGAGAACTTTGGGTTTAACATTGTTGACTGTTAACAACTAAGAAGTTCCAACATTGTGAGTTTTCTGTAAGCATGATTTCATTTGTTCTAATTATGTAACTGATGAGATTTATTTCTATTGATGTAATGGCGAATAATGTTTTGCAAAGGCTATATTTTATTTATTCTAGTGTTTATGCAAATCGGAGGTTGGGTCTTCGGAACTTCTTTCGTAGCTCCTCATTGCCTGATAATTGGATGGCGATAGGTGACTTTAACTCGGTTTTGGGTGCTTATGAAAAACCAAGAAAGCCACCACCTATTCAAAATTGTCTTGATTTTTGTTCTTTTATAGAAGATTGTAACCTACAAGAGGTTCCTACTATTGGTTCATTTTTTACTTGTACAGGTCGAATAAGAACCACTAATGTTGAGATCAGACTTGATAGAGCCCTTGCTAGCCCTTCCTTTTTTTTACAGTTGGCAACGTGTTACCTGTTCAGTTCTCACTAGACACTCATCTTATCATAATCCATTGCTCTTACACTGTGATTCTCACTCAAGGGGACATTAAGTGTTTAAATTCTAGAGTATGTGGGCCTCTCATCCAAGTATTAAATATTTTATAGCTTCTAATTGGAATTCAACTGTGATTTCAGGGTTACCTATGCAAGTTCTGATTGGTAAATTGAAACTCCTCCGCCGGGCATTGAAAATGTGGAACAAAGAGGTGTTTGGGGACCTTCATCTAAATGTCAGAGAAGCGTCTAATGCTCTTGAAAAGGTGCAGGCTAAAATTTCAGACTTGGGATTAGATGAATCGTTGCTGAGGAAGGAATTGGATGCTCACGCAAACCTAGAATTGAAGATGCAACATCAAGAAACGTATTGGTGGGACAAAAGGAGAGAGAAATGGTTGTAGCAGGGAGATCGCAACTCGACTTTCTTTCATAAGACTGGTATTCAAAGCATGTTCATTAACAACCAAGTTTGCATAGATTAGGACCGTATAAAGCACCATGTGATTAGCTACTTTCAAGAGTTATTTACTGCTAGTTTTAATGGTTAGAGCACAGATTTTTCTATTGTTCAGTCTGTGATTCCTGTGTTCTTAGGGGAGGACGATAACAAGTCTATCATAGCTTTGCCCACCATTGATGAGATTAGACGCACCATGTTGGATATGGACTCTAGCAGTGTCCCAAGTCCAGACGGTTTCTCGGGCTTATTTTTTAAAGAATATTGGGACATTGTTGGCAAAGAGGTATGTTCAGCTGTTCATCAATTTTTTCTTTCGGGTAACATCTCAGGAGATTTTAACTCTAGCACTTTGATTTTGATTCCTAAAATTTCTAATGCCAGTGATGCTAGAGATTTTAGGCCTATTGTGCTTGGTAACTTTGTATTTAAAATTATTACTCGTATTCTAGCTGATAGATTTGCAGTAATGGCTTCTCGTATCATTTCACATAATTAGTTTGTCTTAGTGAAAGGAAGAGTTATTGGGGATTGAATAGCTGTGGCATAAGAGGGGGTGAATATTCTTGATTAAAGATGTTATGGAGGCAATATTGCACTTAAGATTGACATCACCAAGGCATGTGACACTATGCGATGGGATTTTTTGAATGATGTTCTTGGTGCTTTTGGTTTATCTAATATTTCTACAAGGCTTTTGATATTTATTAATGGTGAATCTTGTGAATATTTTTCATGTTCCCGTGGAGCCCGACAAGGGGACCCTTTATTGTCAATTCTTTTTTGTTTGGCAGAAGACTATTTAAGCAGATGCATTTAGGGCCTAGTTGATAATGGGGATCTTGTTCCAATTTCATATGGAGGGATGAAGTTCCCTTCTCACCTCCTATATTCTGATGGCATTCCAATTTTTTTCAAAGCTTCTATTAAAAATGTCAAAGTTGTTACTCAATTGTTTGCAGATTATGCTAGCCTTTCGAGGCAACAGGTGAGCTGGGCGAAATCTCAGATTTTCTTTAGTAAATCTATTTCTGTAAAGAGATGCCAAAATTTGATATCTACCTCGGGTATGAAGCAAGGTTTCTTGCCTTTCACATATCTCGATATCCCTTTGTTAGTTAGTGCCCCTATGAGAGTTTAGCTTTAGGCTCTTACGGACAAAATCCTTGCTCGTTTTGCAAATTGGAAAGGTTCTTCTCTTTCACAAGCTAGGAGGTTGGTTTTGATTAATTCAATGATAAAAAGTTCTCTATTACACTCATTTGGAGTCTATAAGTGGCCTTAAAGCCTTATTAAATACCTTGAGAAACATATCCGAATTTTTCTTTGGACGGGCTATATTGTTGCTAAGAAACTAGTTTTGGTGTCTAATTATATATGCTCATTACCTCTTGCTGAAGGTGGGGTTGGCTTAAAAAATTTGAGCCAGCTTAATGACACAATGTTATCAAGATTAGCATGGTGGTTACTATCAAAAGCCTCTCCTGCTCTTGATTTTTTTAGAGCTCGATTTTTAAACAATTTTGGGCAGCCATGACATACTTTTTTCAACTCCTCTATTTGGAGATCAATTAAAGGTTTCTATGGGGTTTTACGGAATGGTCATCAATGGTTAGTTGGCACTAACAGTAATATGAGTTTTTGGTATGACAGGTGGACGGTCCTTTCAATTGGTGAGGTTCTGAATCTCTCAAATAGGAAGTTCACTCATACTGTGGTAGATTTTCTTACCTTGGATGGATGTCGTATTCCTTGGCATTTGGTAATCGCTTTTCCAATTGTTGATCTTATCACATCTAATATGGAGCATTTGTTTTCCACCAGTGATTCTTGTGTATAGAGCGAAGTGGATGATGGGAAACACACCACTAAGTGCTACTATGACTTCATTCGTCCAAGAGGGGTTAGAAGATCAGTTCTTTGCTATATTTGGGCTGCCAATATACTGCCTTCTTGTTTCTAGACTTGTTGGAAATTCATTCATGGTCAGTTGCCTACGCAAGACCAGCTTGCTGCCAAAGGGTTCTGTTTTGCATCCTTGTGCAGGCTGTGCGACATCATCGGCGAGACAGCAGCCCAGCTGATGTTGCATTGTCCATTCTTGCAAGATATTTGGCGCAGCTTATTTCAGTTCTTCCATGTTCATTTTGCTACTGGGGTAGATGCTGAAGCCTTTCTTTTGGGGGCATTTTCACATACATTTAGCGACCAAGTGGCTGGGATTTGGAGGGCAGCTGTAGTGGGAGTAATCTGGTTGCTATGGAAGGTGCGGAATGACGTGATTTTCAATAACGTGTAGCCAAATATTCACCTTATGTTCCCTTCATTGTGGCGTATTATGAAAGTGAAGGGCGAATACGGAGTCACGCAGCGGAAGACCGAACGGCTGTCCAGAATTGGAGAGCACTACTGTGTGAACAGTAGCAGTTCGGTTTTTTTTTTTTTAATAAAAAACATTTTCCATGCCAAAACACTTTGACATGGTTTGTTTAGATATTTATTAAACTCTTTAACAAATAAATAAACCAAAAAGGACTCATACTCAACATCAAGGATCTATCCAATTATTGTGCA
>CAOJBK015941271.1:0-18588 GCA_948294925.1 Codiaeum variegatum | reverse complement strand
AGAGAAGTACATGTCTGCCTTTGGCTATCCCAACACCTTTGCCCAGGTTTAATCAAGTCCACCACTCTACATGCAACTAAATGAGAAAGATGTTACGGTTGGGCCTTAAAGTTTGGCTTTATGGGAATCTAAGGATCCTCCCAAATGAAAATTCGTTCTCCATTAGAAATGTTCCACCTAAGGCCTTTTTGAAGTAACTCCCTGCCCTCCAAAAGACTAGCCCAAAGCCAAGATGCTCTTCTACCCTTCTTTTCATTTAAAAAGGAAGTATTATTAAAATACTTACCTTTTAGAACTTTACCTACAGACTATCCTCTTCTTGGAGGATTCTCCAGCATTGTTTAGCTAAAAAGAAGTTGAAACATTTAAGGTTCTTAAAACCCATCCCTCTTTCCATTTTCTTCCTCATCACTTTGTTCCAACGGATCCAATGAACCCCTCTCTGCTTGTTATTATTTGACCACCAAAAATTAGAAATTATGCTATGGATTTTAGATATAACACCTTTAGGCAGGGATAGAATAGACATAATATGATCTGGGATAGCCTGAATAATATATTTGATCAGAGTTTCTTTACTAGCGTTAGATAAGAGATTCGCTTTCCAACCTTGCACGATTAAGAATTTTAGAGATAAGTGCATCATAGAGTCTAGTTTTGGTTTTGCTCCAATCAATGGACAAACCTAAATATTTTCTCAAAGATTCAATTGCCTTTACCTCCAATATATCAATCACCCTTTTCCTTGTCTGAGATTTAGTGTTTGGGCTAAAAAGGATCTCTGACTTATGAAGATTTGAATTTCTCCCCTGTAGCTTTGGAGTGTGCAAACAGGACCTGCTTAAACATTCTGGCTTCTTCCTCAGATGCTTAACCAAAAAGCAATGTATCATCTGCATAAAGGGTACGCGTTAGAGGAGGAAAATATATATTTATTTTGTATCCCTTTAATCTGTTCTGAATTTGGGCCCTCGAGAGAACATCCACCACAAGAATAAAGAGATAGGGCGATAATATCGACTTGCCTTGAAGGCCAAATAGAATTAGAAAGCTCACCATTAATCATAATTCTGCAGTTGACAGAGGATACACAACTCATTACTGGCTTAATCTAGTCTTCACTAAAGCCGTGAGCTGTAAAGATTTTTTGAGGAAACTCCAGCTAATTTTGTCATATGCTTTCTCCATATCCAATTTAATCATCATGGCCTCCTTAGAAGAATTCCTTAGCAACCTGAGGCTATGCATGCAACATCTCATGAGTAATAACAACATTATCTTGAATGTGGCGGTGAGGAACAAAAGCACTCTAGAAAGGAGAGATGATATCATTTAACAAAGGTTTTAATCTATTAACTAAAATATTGGAGATTACGTTGTAAATAATATTACAATAGCTGATTGGTCTGTAGTCTGCAATACTTTCAGGATTAGGCAATCTAGGAACAAAAAGTGACCACTGTTCTGTTCAGGGCAGAAGGAACCTACTTAAGATCAAATATTGATCTAACAAGTAGCAACATCTCCTCTTTACTGACATCCCAATTCTTCTGATAAAAAGAAAGTTGTAAGTCCATCTAGGCCTGGAGATTTATGGGGGCTCATTTTAAAAACAACAGCTTTCAACTCTTCCATAGTTACTTTTTTTAATAAGAGATCATTTTGATATGATCAATTTGGTGAGGAATGCATTCAAGAACTTCCCTAGTCCATTTGTACTTTTCTTTCCTAAAAAGATTTTTGAAACAATTCTGGACCTCTGTTCGTATATTTGCTTCTGATTTGAGCCAGGTAGAATCATTAATTTTTAGCTTAGTGATTTGATTCTATTTCCTCATTTGCAAAGTTGACATGTGAAAATGTCTAGAGTTTCGATCTCCATACTTTAGCCACTTTAATCTAGCCTTTTAGCCCCAAAACTTTTCTTCTTTGTTGTATAGTATGTTAAGATAAATATCAATGCTCTGCTATAGTTTCTTTACTTCATGGGAGAAATTCGATCTGTGGATCACTTCCAGCCTCTCCTTTAGTTCATCAATTTTCCTTCTAGCATTTCCAAAATGATCTTTTAACTAGTGCTGCAACTCCTTTCGACATTTATTAAATTTAAATAAGAAATTATAAATACAATTAAAAGAGAAAGAGTGAGAAGTCTAGACCTGATTCACCAGGGCAGCATATTCAAGATCATCCTCCCATCTTTGATCAACAATGAAATGTTTAAATTTCTTATCACCTTGATGAAGTTTCATAATCAGTGGGTGGTGATCAAAGCCAAGCATATTCTCATGAATGAGCGAGGCTGAACTGAAATGCTGACACCAAGAAAAATTTACTGAAGCTTTACTAAGCTTGGATCTGATGTTCCTCTCACTAGCTTGTTTGTTTGACCATGTGAAACTATTACCAGAATGTTGCAATTCTATCAAGCCACAACAATTAACAAAATCCAAAAAAGGTTGGATTTGATTCCAACTCATCTAAGATCCCCCTAATTTATCCTTGAAATCACCATAGCAGTTCATGTCCCTAATAACAAGCCAAGGAGTATCTTTTTCCCAATCTAGCTCAGACCATAAGCCACATACATACTCTTTGAGATCTCTTGGGGACTATAATAGCAAAAAGTGATATGTCAGTAATCCAAAATGCAATCTATGAAATATTTACACAAATTAATGACTTGTAGGTTGGTGCCATCTTTCCACCAAAGCACCAAACCCCTTGCTTTACCTTCTAGAGGAACATAGTAGCTATTCTGAAATTTGAATCTTCTCTTTAAGTTTCTCTAGATACTGATTGCTCTTCTTTGACTCACTGAGAAAAGCAATGGTGGGGAAAAAAACTTTTGGCCAACTATTTAAACTTTATATTATAGATATTAAATAAATATCATCAAAATTAAATTTCACTTTAATAAAAATTCAAAGGTAACAAGGGTTTTTCTTTTTCTAGATTCTCTCGGCGTAAGATAGTTGCCTTAGCTTATCATATGCCGTTGTCCTTTGATGGTGAGAAAGAAGGGGGAAAAGCCTAAATGTTAGGTGAATCTTAGGCCAACAAGTCAAGATGATGAGGGTTTTGATAAGGATGAAGGGAATTCTGAGTTGCCTGTTGTTGAAATCGCAGGGGAATCACAACGAGATGGAGGTTCTTTATTTCCTGATTTGGTTCTTGTGGTAGATATGATTGCGGAGCTTGGAACTGATTTGGGGGTCCTTTCTTCTAAGAGGGGGACTGTGGATCCTTCAGCTTTAGATCATGAAGTGGATGTTATTCAATCTGATCACGTTCATGCACATTTCCAAGCATGTCAATCTTGGGTCAATTTGTTTCAAGGGAGTCAGGTTCAACCATATAACGGTGGGCTTCAATATGTTACTCCTTTGGTTAGAAATGGGGTTAGGATTGCTAAATTTCACTTTTCTTAGACTTTTGAGAATGAGGAAGAATGGAAGAAAATTTTGTTACGTTCTGTTATTAGTTTGAACCTAAATTCACAAAATTAGGGGTTTTGCCTAAAATAAATGGGGATCAAAGGGGTTATTAGATGTCTAGATGATAGAGGCTAATCTTTTTCTGTTCAAGTTTGCTTCGGTGGCTGAAATTTCATCTGTTTTAGAGGATGGTTCGATAACCTTTGATCGCCATCCTCTGGTGTTAAAGCAATGGCTCCTAGGCTTAAACTTGAGCCTTTGAAGGTGGTTAGGATTCCAGTTTGGATTTAATTACCTAAACTCCCCTAGGATTTTTGGTCTCCTGCCATGCTTAGCAGAATTGTGAGATTAATTGGCAAACCTATGTTTGCTGACAAGTGTACAATTAGTAGGAGTCATATTGCCTATGCTAGGGTGTTGGTGGAGGGGGGTTTTCCTTCTGAGGTAGTGTTGTGAGAAGGGTGTGGCTTTCACTCAAAAAGTTATGTATGAGTGAAAGCCTATCTATTGTAAGCATTGTTGTGGTTTTGGTCATTCCCATTCTATTTGTCCTAAGGTAAGCCTAAATGGCATCCTAAGCAAGTTTTTGGGGCTATTGAGCCTATCTTTAAGCCTTCTGAGGTTCAAGATGAGGGTATTAAGGATGCCCTATAGTCTACTAACACTCATGCTTCTGGATTGCCTAAGCACCAAGTTGCTGAGACATTTGTGTTTAGGGTGTTGACTCATGTTACTGCTGGTCCTGGTGCTACTAGTGGCACGAGGACTAAAAGAGGTGGTGTGGAGGTGTGAGGCCCCTCCTAAGTGGCCCGCATGATTTCTCCAGGGCACCTTCGAGTTTATGGCTTGAGAAAACCAACCACAAAAGGTCGGATTGCACATGGTGTCACAGATTGTAATCAGATCCCACATTTGTGCACCCACATGGGTTCATTAGCATGCACATTGTGTGATTAGTGTACAAAGTTGACACTTAATACTTTAAGAAAATAGTTTTCTAAGGTGATTAAGAAACCTTTTGTATTAACTCCATTTTAGAAAAATTAATGATTTTTACCTAATTGGAAAAGCTATTCTTTTTAGAACCAAAGGGGGTTCAGAGATTCGAGATTTGATAAAACATTTTATGAAAAATAGTTTTTACCATTTTTACATAATAATTTTTGACTTAAAAGTATGTGATTTCAGTTAAAATATGATTTTCGTGTATGCATGAACAGATATAACAATAATTATGAATCCATGAACATGTTATAGTGCACGTGACAATCACATAAAGTGGTAAAACAACGATGTGACCAGGGGTACTTCCTCTAGCCCACTTCAAGTTCTAAGGAAGGCACACTACCCCAAAGAAAGCGATTAAATTACAACTACCAAAATTAATAAAACAATCAGGAGATCTCCCCTCCACTCTTATAATCTGAGGGGAGCACACATTCCCTAATATAATCCATACACAAAATATAGCGATAACTAATAAAAGAAAACTAACAACAACAATAATAATATCAAAACAATCAAATAAAATAAAAAGTAAACATAGATTTGGAGTTGAAGCCATGAAATGGCTTGCCAATGAATCTCTTCGAATGGAAATCAAACCCTATACCGTTCTCCCTTCTCGCGAAGGGTGGGAGTGTTCTGATAGCAATGGGATGGTTTGATTATGTGTTCAGAAGTTAATAATTTTTATTCAACAAAATTTTTAACTAATAGGCCATTGACTGTTTCAGACTTTGATTAATGAAAAAAGTGAATTTGAATATGATGTGATTACCTAAGTTCATTTTAGGGTTTGACTGAATCGATTTTATGAAAACAAGTTTTTCCATAAACATGCCTTAATCATTTTAAAGGGATTAAAATTAGTTTTTGATAAAACATGCCTTAATTCAGTATTAAAGGGCTTAAAGTAATTTGAAAATTTAGAGGAGAATGATATACTATACCAATATTACCCTTGCTTTGTGGGACTTTGGAATTGTTGGTTCGGAGGGCTTGACGAAACCGGAATGGGTCTCCGTGGTATTCGGAGAGTACAGGTGTTTATCTGTCTGAACTGGAACTGGAAGGATTGAACGTCTAAACTTACAGGAATCGTAGTGTCTGTTGCGAAAATCCGAAGTCTTGGATCGATTGAACAGGAATTGTGATGTTTGGAAAGTGTTTAGGAGTATTTAAAGGTTTACAAAATCAGTTTGAATGATTTGAAATTTAGAAAAAGTCAAACTTGAAACTGTTATGAAAAAGTCAAATTTATAGGGATTCATGCCAGAACCCTAGGAGACAAAACGCATTCATTTTAGGCAAAACGCATACGTTTGATGCAAAACGGGTATTAACGAGCTGGATTTAATGATGTAAAAATTAGGGTTCACACGAGGTTATTAGTGATGCAAAGAGTGGTGGAACTAGAGGTCATCCCCCTGGCAGGGGAAAATGATCACTGTCTGGAATGTGAGGGGTCTTAATGACCCCATAAAGCAGTGAGAGGTGAAGAAGTTCATTGTTGCACACAAGTTACCTCTCATTGCTCTCTTGGAAACTAGGGTGAGAGTAGACAAGGAGGTTAGGTTTTGGGCTAAGTTTAGGCCTAAGGGTTGGTAGATCATTTCTAACTCCGATGTTTGTGATTTAAGTAGGATCTAGCTATGTTATGACCCTTCTATTTTTCCATAAGTTATTCACAGTGTGGTATCTCTAGAAGGTTTTTCTTTTCATTGGTCTATTGCGTATGCTACCAATGATAGGGAGGGAAGGTTATTGTTGTGAGATAGTTGAAGGCATTATAAGGTAGTTCATCTTCCATGGCTAGTGTAGGGGGATTTTAACTGCCTTTTGTCAGATGAGGAGAGGAAGGGAGGTAATTCTATGGATATGGGAGCTATATGCAAGATTTTAAAAGTTGCATTGATGATGTGAAACTTCTTGAGCTTTCTTGGCCTGACAATTTTTTTACTTGGTTTAATCACTTGGAGGGAGATGCTAGGATCTGGAGGAAGTTGGACATAATTTTGGTTAATCTAAGATGGTATGATGAGTTTCCTGCTTCTTTTCTCATGCTTTGTTGAATGGCATCTTTACCATTCTCCAATCATGGTGAAGTTGGGGAGTTCTGAGGGTTCTAGGCACTCCTTATTCAAATCCCGAAATATGTGGGTTGATTACCCCCATTTCAAAAGGGTAGTGTAGCAGGCTTGTGCAAAGCCTGTTACTGGATATGGTCTTATTTCTTTTTTTAAAAATGTGAAGATTGCTCTGAAGCAGTTGAACCAGGCTGAGCTTTCTGCCATCTCTTTTAGAGTTTAGAGTGCTAAGCTTCAGTTGGATGATGACCGGGCTGATCTTCAGCAGGAACCTTTGAATCTTGTTCTTTTATCTGCTGAAAGAGATGTTTCTAATCTTTACAATGAGTATTTAAAAAGGGAGGAAATTTTCTGAGGACAAAGTCTAGGGTCTCATGGGTGGAATTAGGGGACCACAATAATAAATATTTTCATGATTCTTTAAAAATTAGAACTGTCAAGAATAAGTTTTCCTCTGTTGTGATTAATGACCAGACTATTTCTGATCTTGTATTAGCGAAGGAACAATTTGTTTCTTTCTTTAAGGGTAAGCTAGGTTGTGGTTCTTCTAGACAGTAGCAAATCATGAGGGATGTTTGCTTATCTGGTCTAGTTCTCTCTCAGGATTGGTTTTATTTATTAACTATTGATGTTCTGTTCAAGAGGTTAGGGTTGCCATCTTTGCTATTGGTAATGATAAAGCCTTAGGCAAATATGGTTTTAATAGTTTTTTCTTCAAGCAATCTTGGGATGTTGTTGGCTCTGACATTGTGCAGACTGTTCAGGGGAATTTTGTTGGTGATAGAGTTCCTTAAGAGCTGCATGACACTTTACTAACTTTGATTCCAAAAGTCTTGGACCCAGTTAGGCCTTCAAACTTTAGACCCATTGCATGTTATAGCACTCTCCATAAAGTGATTACAAAAGTTCTTGTTGCTAGGATTCAGAAAGTTTTTCCCAGTTTGGTAAATGAGGTGCAGTGTGCTTTTGTCCCTAGTAGAGGGCTAGTTGACAATGTCATGCTAGCTCATGAATTTATTGCTGGTTATGGGACCACTAGTAATAAGGGTGACTGTCTGCTTAAGGCAGACATTAGAAAAACTTTTGATTCAGTAAATTGGGATTTCCTTTAGGAACTCCTTCTTTTCTTGAACTTTCCTGCTAAGTTTACTAGTTGGTTAATAGCTTGTGTAAGGAATCCTGTTTATGTTCTTCAGCTCAATGGTGAAGTGGCAAGTTCCTTTCATGGTGGTAAAGGGGGTAAGACAGGGTGATCATGTCTCTCATTTGTTATTTGTCCTTGTAATGGAGAGTTTTAATAGGCTGACACGCTCCATTTATTTTCCTGCTTCTTGTTTCACTTATCATATTGGTTGCAGTTAGGGGTGTCAAAATGGGTCATCATATGATAACACGACTCGCCTAACACGAAAAATTTACGGGTTAGGGTTAAGGCTTAACGGGTTCATGTCATAAATGGGTCGATCCGTTTATGACACGAACTTAAACGTATCTTGTAATGGGTTGACCCACTAACTCGTTATTGACCCGTTTAATTATATGGATTGTGTCGCGTCAACCCAACTCATTTAACCCACTTAATGATTTAAATAATTTTTTAGAGCTTTAATGAATATATTAATAAGCTAACTTTTTGTTATATTAAAAATTCTAGAACTTAAAAATGTTATTTAAATTTATAAATATTATCAAAATATTAATTTTTTACTTAAAACTAATCATATTATGTTAATTTGTATTACATTTATCATATATATATTAATTGGGTTAAACAAGTTGTATTCGAGTTTATGACCCATTTAAATAAATGAATTATACGTGTCATATTTCGGTCATCTATTTATTTTTCATGTCATGTTAGGGTTATAAAAATTGACCTGACACGAACACGACCCGCTAATCCATTTTGACATCCCTAGTTGAAATAGTCTAGCTTTGTCTTATGTGATGTTTGCTGATGATCTTTTGATTTGCTGTAAGGGGACAGAAGTTAATGTTAATCTTATTCTTAGTGTCCTTAAGAAATTTCATGATGTCTTTGGGCTTCAGATTAACCTTCTAAAAGTAGTTTTTTTAGTGGAGTTAATGAGCATATTAAGAGTTATTTTCTTGCTAGCCTTGGGTTTTTTGAGGGATCTTTGCTTGTGAGGTACTTGGGTCTCCCTATTTGCTAGTAAGCTTACCAAAGGTGATTGTGATATGTTATTTACCAAAATCACTCAAAAAATTCATTGATGGGCTGTGAAATCTCTTTCTTATGCTGGTAGAGTGCAACTCATTAAGTGTGTTATTAGGGGGCTTAAAGAGTTCTGATGTCAGGCTTTTTTGCTTCCCTTTGTGATTATCACAAGAGTGGAGCAGTTGTGTAGTAATTTTTTATGGTCTTCTTCTAATTAAAATAAGCATAAGAATCCTGTTTCATAGGATGTGGTGTGCTCTACTAAGAAGCTTGGAGGCATGGGCATTCCAAATCTTGCTTTTTAGAATAAGGCAAACATATCAAGGTACATCTTGTGTCTTCTTGTTCATAAGGCCGCTCTCTGGACTAAGTGGGTTACTGAGAATAAGCTTAAAAGAATTAGTTTTGGGGGGATTATTAAGCCTTTAAAGGCTAGTGGGTGTTGGAAAAGCTTGTTGAAGATTAGGGAACAAGTCTAAATTGGATTTGATTATGTTCTTAGGTCTGGAGATTTTTCATTCTGGTATGGCCCCTGATTTAGAGGTTAGACTATTCTGGAAGCTTTTCATAGTCTATCCATTGTTGATTCTGGTGTCCCTAAGAAAGCAAAGGTGAAGGACCTCTGGAGAAATAGCTTCTGGGTTTTCCCTGGCCTAATTGACTAGATTTGTGATCAAGGATGGACTACTATTAGGCAATTTCCTATTCCCCATGCTCAAGTTGATGTTGTGTAGTGGAATAGGAGTCCTTCTGGTAATTTCTCTATTGCATTTGGTGGGTCTCTTTTCTTCTCTAAGATTTGAGGTCCCTTGGTTTTCTGTGGTTTGGAGACATAATTATATTTCTAAGGTAAGCATTATTATTTGGCTGGCTGTTCATAATGGTTAAAGAGAAGCTAAAGAAGTGGGGTATTGTGGATAATGAGTTGTGTGTATTTTGCCAAGCTGATACTGAGTTTTGGATCACTTATTTTTTCAGTGTTCTATTTCTAAAAAGGTTTGGGGTAAAGTTCTTTTTGCTTGTTGCTTGAATAGATCTCCTATGCATTGGCATAGGGAATGGAGCTGGATGGAGAGGAAAGCTCATGGGAAGACTTTGCTTGCTTAGGTGCAGAGATTGAGCTTTACTGCTATAATATATTATATTTGGATGGCTTGAAATAAGCAGGTTTTCCAGGATATTTCAGCTTCTATGGCTAGTATTCTTTGTAATATCGAATCCTTAGTGCTTGCAAAATTATATTATCTTAGTTGTAAGAAGAATGTTAGAGGAAAGCATAGGCTGTCAGAGTTGTATAGGTTATGCCAGGCTGTTGTTTAGTTCCTCCCAGTTTTGGTTCTTTTATTGTACTACCTTATTGATTTTGCAATAAGAGTTTCTTTGGTTTTGTACCAAAAAAAATTATTTTTCACTTTCGTGTTAAAAATTTTTGGCAAAAAAACATTAATTTATTAAATAAAATATGTATCAACTTTATTTATAGTGGAAAATATTTTTATAATATTATATATATTTTAAATTTTAATAATATGATTAAGAAAAAAAATAATGATTAGAAAGTCTATAAAAGTCATAATAATTTTTTTTGCCATATAGGACATAATAATTTTAAATAGAGAAGCAATATGTTAAACTATTTCTCCCTCTTTTTTTTTTAAATATAAGGTGTTTTCATTTTTTAATAATAAATTTTGACTTTAAATATATCTCAAAATATATTAATAAAAATTATTTAAAAAATTATCATGAAATTATTTTTAATACAAATCTAATAATATAAATTTTATAGTTTTTATTAATATATATTATGAAAAATTTATAGTCAAAGTTTAATTTTGAAAAATGAAAATACCTTATTATGAAACGAGAAATAATAAAAAAGATACCTTATTATTAGGGAGAGTACTTTTAATATACCTTATGACAAAGCATTGCCGGTTCTGAGATTTGAGGAGTCCAGGATGAAATAATAAAAGGGGTTCTATTTAAATTTATAATAACATTGTAAATGCTGATCACAGTAAAAATGCAATAAGCAGTCTTGGGCTATAGGTTGTGCGCGCTCTTCTCAAAGAGAGGAAGGGGTCGTCAACAATTTTGTCACGTCCTAAAAGGCAAAGCCCTAGAAATTACATATGAGTTAAAATAACTTCTTCTCAAAATTTAGAGTTGAGACTTGAAAGATATATTGTATAGAGATTTTGAATAACTTCAAAGGTTTGAGCATATTTAATCACCATCATCAACATCATAATTAATGATAAACATAAGGAATCCAAAGAGTTGTAGATGGAAGTTGGAACGCCACTTTAGAAAGGAAGAGCCATATAACTGACCATGCTTAGCTTATAATTAAGATTTTGTTATTAGTAGCGATGTCTTAAAATTCAGAATGACCCCTAAAAAGGCATGTAGTTCACATCTTGTGCTCCTAGTAAGATTCTGAAAACACACAAGAAAGACACATGGTGATACTTAATGGAAAACACTTTAAAACCTAAGTCAGTAGAGTATTCTAGAGAGAAACGAGATCAAAATAGAAAGTAGAATGATTTACATTTTTTCTGTGCAAGTAACTACATGGTATTTATAGAGAGACCTCCAATGACTACTTTATTATGATCTCGGTGTAGTGGAGATAAGGCTCAACTGCCAGAGCATATATCTCTTAGTGGTGAGATCCACGACACATAATTCGAAACATGTTGGCCTGAATAACAGTTACCTATATGATGTATGACCTGGCGATGGTCTAAATTTAGATTATCCTTATATATACTGAGGATACATCTCTTGCGCATTAGGACATCTTTCATGTATTCTGTAGATTGAGCTTGTGTGGACCCTCTTATGCTATGGTGAAATGATACATTATGCTGACATCGATCCAAAATCCTTAAGCCCGAAAGAGGTAAGCCTATATCAAGATCCTTGAGCTGGCCTAAGTCAACAAAGCAAGGCTTCTCCTTTAAGGCCCTAGACGAAGAGGTCGGCTCAAGCCTAAGGTTAAGAGCTTCCCGTCACGCCCTAGGCCGAGTTCAAGATATCATCCCAAACCCAGGGAAGTAAGCCCCTCCAAGACAACCTAATGGATCAGGCCTCCATCTTAAGTCTCTATGCGATAATTTCGGGCTAGGGTCAGTAAGGACCCTCACTTTAGCACTCCTAGGCCAAGGCCCACTCTCCAAAGGTCTAGTACAGTTGGTGCCAAATCCAACCTCTATGTCTATCTCTAGAATCCCATGGTCAAAGGTCTAAGCCCAAAGATCACATCCCTTAGCCCAAGTCCAATCTCGTGTTATTGTAGGATAGGAATCCTCCGCCATAGGAACCTATATAAAGGGCTTGAAAATCTTGAGTCATTCATCAACACCCTATCAAACAACAAACAAACTCTCTTTGCTCTAAAGAAAAATCCTAAATCCAGTCTCCAAACTGCTATTGTTTCATCGGAGTGATGACCTTTGTCTATATCTCCATTGGTTGCGACGGTTGACGGCTACGGCATAAATACCACCCCTCTCTCATTTGGTCTTAGAGTTTCTGGAGACAACTTAGCTTATATTTGGGGAAGGAATATCAACCCAGAGCTCTAAAGATAGTGGTCGAGGGAGACGTCATCACCAGATCCAGAGACACTTATCCCTACTTAGGTTATTTTTGTATTCCTTTATTTTGTTTCCTTGTTTATTTATATTTGAACCACTGTATCAAAAAATACCCAAAAAATAGTGTTTGTTTGGATCATATTTTGGGGTAAATATAAAAACTTGTTTCCATATTCACATTTGGCATAATATGACCTAGACTAAAATGAGTGACCCAAAAATTAATACTTTCAGACCAAAGACTTAAGAACCGATACCTATCCTCACTCGAGTGCCCACAACAGTTCGGGCAGACCCTCAGTCGCAAACACATTAGTAATGATGTCTTTAAGATAACCAACATGCTCCATTTTGTCTAAGGATGGATGAACCCTGTAGCGAGAGGCGTTCCCAATAAGTCTTGAGGCTCAGTCTTTCTGGTAAGAGTCGGTTCATCTTAAGAGACAATCATGCTTGTTTGGAGTGGACATTTTCAATAGATGAATTATTAAATAGCTAATTATATTTAAGGGCGAAACTACATTCAACATATGGTGGACAACCTTAATATTTAAAAAATTAATATTTCACTACTAAATTGAATATTAAAATATAAATTTGACCACATCAACTTTAACATTAAATAATTACTAATAAAAATCCAACCTAATAATAAAATTGACAATATATATAATTTAGGATGTTTATTTGACTTTCTTATTTTTATGTTCTAGCTTTGTCTTGATTATATTGTATCTTTGTTATGGTTGATCACAAATAAAATGAAAAGAAAAAAAAAAGTGAAAACGCTTTTTGTTTTTGAAAACAGTAAAAAATGCTATTTAAAATTTATGGAATAGAATTTTTTCTAAACTGATATTTGATTTAAAATAAAGAAAAAAAATCTCTAAAACTTTATCATCATATATATATATATATATATATATATATATATGGTTGAGAGGGGATCGATAAAAATACTGAATTACCCATCTATAGTTTTCTTAAAGGTTAATTTATTTTACATTGATTAGTGTTAAATTGAGAATATGAAAATCAAGTTATTAAATAGGAATTGTAATAGAAAATGATTGTTAAAATACGTGATTAGTAGAGTATCAAAAAAATCGTGATTAGTAATTGGTTAGAAAAATAATCTCCAACAATATGTGCACAATGGTCAAGTTTAAAAATAAATAAATAAACGGACGAAATCTTTTGGAAAAAAAGTCATATAGGAGTATTAGTGTTTGTATAAGAATATAATTTCACAATATATAAAGGTTTTTGTTAAGATTGGTTGTTATTTTATTATTATTAAATCAAAAATAAAAATATAAATAAAAATTTAAATTTTATTAAATATATATTATATTTTTCTATTTGAATTCTATTAAATTTATTTTATATAAATATACGTAAATAACACACATCCTATTTTGATATTATTTTTACATATTTATCTTTTTCACGTTTCTCTTAAGCTCATCCCATATTTTTGTCTTTTTTCTTCTATGATCAAATTTTATTTAATTTATCTTTTTTGCTCATATTAAAAGTATGTATATAATTTTGTTGTATGAAGTATAGCAAAAAAAATTAATTATACAATTTTGTTTTTCATTACAGATTTTTTTAGTTGTTATGCTTAATTTCAACAAAAGGATAATGGTGTTATGCTTAATGTCAACAAAACGATCATAGGTAATAAGTATAAGAAGTAAATGTTGAAGGGAGGTAATATTATCAAATTTATCTATTTTTATTTGTCCATGCTATCATTATCTATTTTTTAAAATAAATAAATTTATTTTTTATTACCAATTTTAGGTTTAAAAAATTATATTTGTCAATTTTGTCATTTCGACATCTGCTACGAAAATATTATTATTTTAGTATTTATATTATATTATAAAAATAAATAATATATTTGTTTATCAAATATTATTTATATTGTATTTTAATAATTAAGGGAATAGTTGAAAAATAAATATTATTTATGAATTAATCATATAATTATTTTTTTGGTTAGGTCATGTTCTTTTCATCTTAAAAAAAATAATATTCAGTAAAAATTAATTTTAATCAGTGAAAATCAGCTTTATTAGTAAAAATCAATTTTAGTCAATAAAAATAATTTTACAATACCTTAAAATCAATTTTAATCAATAAAAATTACTTTTAATAAGTAAAAATAAATTTTAATAAATAAAAATTAGTTTAATCAGTAACTATATCAAACAATAACTATAATATAATTTAATTTTTTTATAACTAATTTATATGCTCTTATTTAATTTAATTTATTAAATGAAATATACAATGAGACACTTTAGTAGCGTGCGAAATACGTTTTTAAAAAAATTAGTGTATGTAAATGTGGCTAAGAGGGGAGGATCGACAAAATTACATTATTACCTTCCTTATTCTTATTAATTTAGGATTATTATAGTAATTATAATTTAATTATTATTTAATTAAATAATATATAAATTATAATAATTATAATTAAATAATAAGAAGAAAAAAAATCGTTAATAGAAAAAAAGGTTTGGTAAAAAAAATCAGTCTGTTCAAATTTTAATTACAAATTATAGAATTCAAATTGAAATTTGGAATTGGAAAACACATACACACCCACAAAAAGAAATCTAAATATATAAATTTACGAAAAAAACCACTAAGCAAACCTATATAATAGATTGTATTATTAGGTTATAACAGCACAAAAGAAACTAATTTTTTTTTTAAAAAAATAACAAAACAAAACACAAAACAATTATTTTCGTTTTTAGCAAAAAAAATATTATTTTCGTTAAAAAAAATATTAAATAAACCTATATAATAGGTTGTATTATTAGGTTATTATAGCAACACAAACGAAACTAAAAAAAATTTTAAAAAAACCCCACAAACTTATTATTATTGTAAAACTGTATGCATAAAAAAAATTAGAGGTATAATATATATGATATAGTAAATTCTGTATTTCCAATAAAATTACCTTTATAAATTAATATCTGAAATCATTTTATGAGGACAAAATAAAGTTATCAATTCCGTTCCATTTTAATCAGAATGGGTGAGACGTTCCGTTTTGTTAACAAAACCAAAATAAAAAAAAAACTTTAAATTTACTATTAATAATATATTATTATTATCAACTTAAATTAATAATTAAATAGAAATAAAAAAAAATAGGAATAGAAATATTGTATTTTAAAATTAGTAATTATTAATAAAATTATTGCCTAATCCATTTAATCTATTGAGTACAAATGATAGAGAACATATTTTTAATTACACTATTTTCTCTCACTATCTTTATTTATTATCATTAATATATTTCATTATTATTTGTACATTTAAAAATATAAATAAAAAGTATAAATAATAATTTAAATTCTATTAAATATATTATCTTCTTCTATTTAAAATTTTATTAAATTTATATATTAATTATTATTAGATTAGAAATAAAATATAATTAAAAATTTAAATTCTATTAAATATATATTACTTTCTCCTATTAAAAAAATATTTAATATAATATAAGTAATCTCTAAATTATATGTTATCATCTAATTTTGATAAAAATGTTAAAATTTTGAATTATATGTTATTATTTAATTTATTTTAATTCAATAAAATATGTCAAGATTAATTAAATATAATATAAAACGAGATATTTTAGTAACGTGTGTAATACGTTTTTGAAAAAATTAATATATATAAATATAGCTAAGAGAGGGATCGAAAAAAATAACGTATTACCCCCTTATTCTTTTTAATTTAGAGTTAGTTTGATAATTATAAATTAATATTAATTATAATTTAATTAAAATAAAATTTTAATAATAATTAAAGAAAAAGGAAAATATTGGAAGTTATCCACGAAAAAAAAAATAGAATAGGAAGAGGAATCTAGGTAAAAATTTTCCAAATACTATAATAACACTTTTAAGTAATATAGGGTTATATTATTTAAGTAACCCCCATAAAAAATTTAAAAAAAAAATCCATTCTCCTGTGCTTTTATGCCGATGAGTCTGTGTATCGGATTCCAAGCTTTAGTAAAATTAAATTTTAAATTCAAAAGTTTTTCTATGAATGGAATTTTGCATGTTTCATCAATGAAATTATCATTGAAGAAAAAAAACGCAAAAAATACTTGACAGACTAGGCAGGTGTCAACTGACAAGTCAAATTCTTAAGAATTTCTATTATTAGTATTATTGTTTTCCATGAATGCATGAGGGTTCTAATCATTGAATAATATTTCAGCAAAATATTGTAAGAGTATAAAGACAAAGTACCAAAAATAAAAAGGAAAACTTTTATCGTGATCTACAAAGTGTTTATGACGAGTGTAGTCTTATACTGTAACAGTGAACAAATAGAGCTTTAGAACCACAGAAAGAGCCAACTGCAATAGAAAGATGCTAGCTACTATCAAAACCCACTTTTCACCTGCTGACTTTAAGTGGGCTCGGAGATAAGTGCCACGAAACATGAACCCTAACACACCTGCAATCACCCATCTGAAAATTTCCAATGGAATGATGGAGAGGCAATGCAACAAAATATAAAAAATATCAGCTGGGCCAATGACAACTGCAAGGTTCATGAACTTGTTCATTTGTTGTAGACATGCAGGATAATATCGTATCTTAGTTTCATGGTAAAATAGGATCTTCCACATATATGGATTATGTTTAGACAAAACAGCTGGACAAGGCCTGATGGCGCTGAGAAGTACTTGAGAACCACATATAATCCAAGAGGAACAATTGTAACATAGCCATAGAACACACCAGCAGACCAAGTCACCAGATTTATGTCATAATCCCAATTTTTCTTCAGTTTATGTGCTATATATGTGACAAAGGTGCCAATGGAAGCTGCTACGAATATTAGGGTAGTAAATATCCAAAATGGTCCATACCTGCACGGGTATTGACACTTAAAAGACAATTATTACTTTCAAGAATTACAGTCATATAAAGGTGGAAATGAATAATCAGTACAGTAGATCCCACTACATCAATTTTCCTAAGTTTGTTAAGAATAACTGGGGGCACTATAATTGATAGTTAACACAAAAAGCTGATAAAAGCACAATATTCCCACCATTGACTTGGCTTGCACATGTTAATAGAAATTTATAACATTTGGTTTTTGAGATGAGGAAGGAAAGACCGAGTTTTCAAATCTCAAAATTCAAAGCAATCTTAAGGCATAAAGGTCAAACCTAGGTTTTCCACCAAACCAGTAAAGGTCAGAGGTTTAACTGTGGTCGAACCGGTGTTGAACCGGTAATATTTTTCTTTTATATACTAAAATAAAAATAATATATCAATGAAATATATTGATATAACGAAAAATATATATTAAATATGATATAATACATATCAAATAAATGTTTTTTATAATAAGATACACCCACCTTAATTTTGAATATTTAAATAAAAAATCTATTAAAAAAATCAATTAAGATTAAATTTGTTCGATTAAATATTACTAGAATTTGATTCTTTTTTTTAGTTGGATAAATAGTGGATATTGGAAAGGAAAGTTTTTAATGTGATTAGTATTTATGCACCGCAAGTTAATCTTGATTTTGATTGCAAGCAAAAGTTCTGAGAGGACATGGATAATATCATGCAAAGCATACCAATTGAGAAGAATGTCTTCATTAGTATAGACGTAAATGGTCATGTGGGAAATGACCGATGTGGTCTTAAAGAGACTCATGGGAGTAAAAATAAGTAGGGGAAGAGCATTTTTTATTTTGTAATGACTTATGAGTTACTTTTGGCGAATACATGTTTCATGAAAAGAAAATATCATTTGATTACCTTTAAAAACGGATATAACAAGAGTCAAATTGACTACTTGCTTACAAGGAAGTCTAATAGAGCCTTTTGTAAGGATTGCAAAGTCATTCCGGGTAAAACTTTAACAACCCAACATAGGCTGTTAGTGTTGGACTTCAAGATGATATGACAAGCTAGGAGGTCATCAAATACCTATGATCAAAGGATAAAGTGGTGAGAGCTTAGATGGGAGAAGTGTGAGAAATTCAGAAATGAACTGTGAAACATGCAACCTTGGAGTTCGCATATGGAAGCTAATGATATGTGGGTAGCCATGATTGAGAAGCTTCAGGAGGTCAGCAAGAAAATCCTAGGGGAGACTAGATGACATGCTCCATTGAAGAAGGAGGCATGATGGTGGAATGATACGATCCAAATAGCAATCAAGAGTAAAAGGGAAAGGTACAAGAAATTGTCAAA
>CAOJBK015940483.1:0-13637 GCA_948294925.1 Codiaeum variegatum | reverse complement strand
TACATGGGTATTATTTCTTAGGAATAAAAGTGATGCATTTGGTGAATTCATGCCATTAGCAAATCTTTACAAAATCAAAAAGGTTATTCCATTACATGCATAAGAAATTATCACAAAATTTAATTTGAAAATTTTGACTTTGAAAAATATTGCATTGAGCATAATTTTTCCACACCTAGGACTCCTCAATAAAATGGTGTTATTGAGAGGAGAAATAGATCATTGGTATAAATGGCTAGGACCATGCTTTGAATATGATTTGCCTATATATTTTTGGGCCGAAGCTGTGAACACTTCTTACTACATCATTAATAGAGCTATGATTAGACCCATACTCAAAAAGACACCTTATGAGTTATGGAAAGGTAAAAAGCCCAACATTTCATATTATCATGCATTTGGTTATAAGGGCTATGTGTATAATAATATCAAAGATAATTTGGAAAATTTTGATGTTAAATCGGATAAAGCAATTTTTCTTGGTTATTATAGTCAATTTAAGGCTGATAGGGTCTTCAACAAAAGGCCACTCTTATTTGAAGAATCCATTCATGTTATTTTTATAAATTTGCTTCTAAGTGTGTAGAAAGGATGATGAATATGAAGAAGAAATTGAGGACATGATTGGTGACCTAACCTTAGAGGAGAAGAGCAATAAGCAACTAAAGTCTAATGAAGACTTAATGGAACAAAAAGAAGTGGTGCCAATAGTTGATGAAATGGATGCGCAATCTAATAAGAACTTAGAGATTTAAGCCATTTCATAACAAAGGGAGACTCAATATACAAGGATGAGGAATGAAGTTTAGGAGACATAAATCATTGGTGATCCTACCCAAGGAGTGAGGACAAGGTCACAAGTCTATAATACTTGTGAGTATGGGGCTTTCCTGTCCTTAGTGGAGCCCAAAGGCATGGAAGAAGCTATTGAAGATGAGCATTAGGCACTAGCCATGCAAGAGGAGCGCAACCAATTTGAAATGAGCCAAGTATGGATCCTAGTACCAAGGCCAAAGCATCATCCCATCATTGGAACCAAATGGATCTTCCGGAATAAGCTAGATGAATCTGTCATATTGGTAAGAAACAAAGCTCGCCCAGTAGCTAAGGGGTACTCTCAAGAAGAAGGTATTAATTTTGATGAAACATATGCTCATGTAGTTAGACTTGAGTTAATTAGAATGTTACTTGCTTTTGCTTGTTTGAAAATTTTTCAACTTTTTCAAATGGATGTCAAAAGTGCTTTTTTAAATGGTTTTATTCAAGAAGAAGTTTATGTTGAAAAACCTCCCGGTTTTGAAGATCCTAAATTGCCAAACCATGTTTTCAAACTTAAAAAGGCTTTATATGGTTTAAAACAAGCTCATGGAGTGTAGTATAATAGGTTGAGTAACTTTTTAATAGAAAAAGTTTTACTGAAGGCAAAGTTAACTCCACACTTTTTATTAAAATCCAAAAGCAAGATACTTTAATTGTGTAAATTTATGTTGATGATACATATTCGGTACTACTAATGAATCCCTTTGTGAGGATTTTTCTCAATGTACGAGATGAGTATGATGGGGGAGCTAAATTTCTTTTTAGGCTTACAAATTAAACAACTTAAGAATGGCACCCTAATACATCAATCAAAGTATGTTAAGGAGTTGGTCAAGAAGTTCGATATGGATGAGGCAAGGCCACATAACACTCCTATGAGAACTACAATGAAAATGGAACTGGATGCCAAAGGTAGCTTTGTAAACTTTAAAATCTATAGGAATATGATAGGTTAATTGCTTTACTTGACTGCATCTAGACCCAATATTTTGCATAGTGTATACCTGTGTGCTAGATTCTAATCTAATCCTAAGGAATCCTATCTCGCATGTGTCAAAAGGATCCTAAAATACCTTGTGGATATGCTAAATCTTTGTTTATGGTATCCAAAAGGTTCATCTTTCGATTTGGTTAGCTATTCAGATGCAGGCTTTAGTGGATGTAAGATCAAGATGAAAACAACTAGTGGGACATGTCAATTTCTAGATGGCAAGCTAGTATCGTGATTTTCTAAAAAGAAAATTTGGTTACATTATCAACCGCGGAAGCGGAGTATGTAGTAACCGCGTGTTATTGTACACAACTTCCTAAAATTCAACCTGAGGATTATAGCATGGCATTGTATTGCATTCCTATAAAATGTGATAACACAAATGCCATAAATTTGTCCAAGAACCCCATTCATCATTTTAGGGCAAACCATATAGACATAAGGCATTATTTCCTTAGAGATAATGCATCAAAGGACATATTGCACTTTAGTTTGTTGATACTAAGCATTAACTAACTGATATCTTCACCAAGCCGTTGGACAAGGAAGATTTCTTCTAAATTTGAAGAGAATTAGGCATGATTGATGCCTCTCAGGTATAATCTAACTTTAAAACTCTTTATTTAGGGAGATTGAATGTCCATATTTTGATGAACATGTGTTTCTTTGATGATATGATGCGTTTGTTGATGAGGCATGCTTTATGTGTTGTTATATGAATGAGCTTTAGAATGGATTATGTTCAATTGCAATGAATCAATTCACTTCATGATCATTTATAGGTCAAATTTAATGCCATGAATGATTTATAGTGTAAACATATCATATATGTCATAAAATTCTTTGAAAAATCCCAAAATTTTTATTTTCAAAATTCCAGCATGCTCATATAGACAACTTTCCATATGCTCGTATTTAATTGGCTTGATTTTCAAAATACCTTTCATACTAGTATATACCCATATAGAATATACGATCATATCCTAACACGATATTGGGGTATAAAAGGCTGACATATACGTGTTTGTCATTTTTTTAGAACCCTAAATTTCATCTCTCGTTTCCAACCATTAAATCTATCCTTATAACATCATTTTTGGCAAGATTAAGTGAATAATTTGGGTTTAATTCATTACTTTAACACAAAATTATTGTTCTTCATCATCATTTAACATCAAAAACCCTAATTCTTAAGATTTTTGCCCAAATTGCTTTTAAGACCCTAAACCCAAAATTTTTCAAATTTCTTACTTTAGTGCTCAAATATTCAACCAAATGAGTTCTAGAAGTACAAGAAGAGCTTCAAAAGGGGCAAGAGGTGACTCAAATGTGGCTAGTTCTTCAGGAACAACTGGTCAAAAGAGACCTAAGCAACTAAGGGATGTGCCTGAATAATTACCACAGGTAAGCCTTTATCCTCATGACTTTAGTCTTTAGTTAGATAAACTTGCTACTAGTAATAGATGTGATAAGTTAATTACACTAGGCACCCCTACTACTTCTACTCTATTAGACCTAGAGTGTCATACTAAGTTAGGTGTTGTGAAAGATATTAAGAAACTAATTGAGCCTATTTTCCCTTCATGGAAATGCCCCACCACCTCTCAAGAGGTGTATCATAACCTCACTTTGGATTTCATCTCCACTCTTAAGATAGAAAAGGACAATCAAGGGTTTAAATATAAAGTACGAGGGAAGGAATACCATACTTTTATACGCGAACTTGGAGAGTGTTTAGGAGTGTATGGTAATGAAGTTGCAATTGGCTCGGAGTACAATAGGGATTGTAAGGCTATATGGGAGAGCATAACAAATGGACTTGAACTATTGTAAAAGAAAATTGTTAAAGCCTCAGAGATATCGAGTGTGCATTTGAGGATAGAACACAAGATTGTTTTGACTTCTCTTTTGTGCAAATCAAATCATAGTAAGATTTCTCACATTGAGATATTTTTACTATAATGTATGCTTAATAACGTGAAGGTCAATGGAACTATGTATTTGATTTATGCTTGGAAGAATTTCTTAAGTTGCCTTAGAGGTAAAATTAAGTGGGTATAGGTAGTTACTATTATTTCTAACAAAGTTTGAGCATTTGAGAACAACATTTATCAGCCCTACATTATTACAGGGAAGAAAACAGACACCGTTACTTTTGAGATATGGAAAAGTATTGGTTTGGTTAGGAAAGATGGGGGCAATTACATCTTGGCACTGGATTTCGCCCCTCCCACATAAGAGGAAATTGCATGATGTGCATAAGAGATGGATAATCAATAAAGAGATGCTTAAAGTGATGATGAAGATATTGAGATGCAAACACTAGAAGAAGAAAAGGAAACGGAATCGAATGAGGATGAGGATGAACCATAGTTTCAAGATATGGTTATTGGCATGATCAGTTAAAACACCAGAAATTTAGCCAATTTTAGACTTGAGGTACTAGGTCACCTTGGTACCATGGAAGACAAGCTCACTACTTTCGAGAAAAAGCAAGATCATTTTTATGACATGATAAGCACCTTTATCAAGCAATTCCCGCATCATCCTCCACCTCCATTTACCATTTTATTCCCTATTTTCAAGAACCAAACCAAGTTTATTTTTCTATTTTTATTTCATTTTTAGACTCTTTGGTATTTATGTTTCTTTATGTTTATGCTTTCATTTTATGGTACATTAGCCTTTTATGGCCCTTAATCCTTTAAATTGGATTTGGTTGTTATATATTTTGGATATTGAATCTATTTTGTTGTTTAATATTAATTTCAGATTATTGAGCTTCATGTTGATCTTATTTTGGTGTTATTGTATCTTATGTTGCTTCCTTTACCTTTTTGCTTGATGAAAAAACAAGGGAGAAATATATGTGTTTCAAGTTCTTATGATTGCATTGCTTATTGGTTTTTTCTTTATTGTGCTATATTATGCTTATTAGTATATGAGCTTAATGCCATTTTATGCTTGCAAGTTTTTACGACTTAAGGTTTACATCAAAGCTTTTGCTTGACTTTGTTGTTATCATCGATTTAAGCTTTTAATGCAAAATTTTCAACAAAAAGATTGGCATATCGATAGGGGGAGTCATACCAAATTTTTTGCATAAAATTTTGACAAATACTTTAAGTTTAGTTTTTCATAGCATTCCATATTTTTGCTTGAAACTAGACTAAGGTTTTTTCATGATCAAAAAGTGAGAAGATTGTTGTCCTCCATATTTTGATGATTCCAAAACCTAAAGTGTAGTTGTTTATTGAAAGAAATTATTTGTCAAAATTATGTTTGATTGAGCAATCTATGAGAATTTTGTGCATAATTATGTTTCTAGTACTTGTATTTTATGCCTATACACTTTGAATGAACTAACAATTGATTTAGAATCAAAATGATTTCAAAAGGTGCAGGTTTTAATGGATACGCCCGTTTGGCAAGGAGGATACGACCGTATAGAGATCACTCCATACAATTGTATACCAGTACAGGGGCATTTGGGATTTTTAGGGTAAATGGATACGCTAGTATCAATAGGGCTCTATACGCACGTATCTAGTACAACGGCTATTTAATTCAAATCTACCTACCGGATACACCCGTAAGAAGAAAGGGCTATACGCCTGTATCAAAGTTGTCAAGTTCCATTGGAAAAGATGTCATCAATACTTTTTTAACAATGGAGACAAGTTTTTAGCTCTAAATTGACAAAGGTATAAAAGAGAAGACCATAAACAAATTCAAGATAACACAAGAACTATTCTATTGCATTCCTACTCATTTGTTCTTGATTATAAAGATCTTTAAGCTCAATCTTTATTTTCTTTCTTAAACCCTTCATACTTCTTTGTAAACCCTTAGGTTTTAAGAAAACTTCTAGCTAGGTTTTCAATTGAAAATCCTTATCCTAGTAAATTGTAAACAAGTCTTTTAACTTGAATCATTTGTAAAAACACTTGTATTTGGAGTGGTTTGCTCCATTGATTGTACTTGGGCAAAATCCTAGAGAATTAGAAGCTTGGGAGCTTCGAATTAAAGATAGTGGAACCTAAATAAGTTGAGTGAGAGAGTGGACGTAAGAGAAGGACTCCGAACCACTATAAAAACTGAGCATTCTCTTTTCTCTTTCTTTTACTTGTTGTTTATTTTCAATTGCTCTATTTTTATATATTGTATTGGTGATTTGAAACTTGATTGCTCATATTTTCAAAGTAGTTAATTCATTTAGTTTGCTATATAACTTGCTTTTAAATTGATAAAGTCTTTAAAAGATTAAAACTTGATAAGTTTGTTTGAAAAATCCTAAAAATTTTCAAAACACCAATTCACCCCCCTCCCTCCTTTTGGTGTTCGTTGTTGGGATAACAGAATTTGAGATGGAAGTTCTAGACATGGAAGACAAGGGTGCTATTAAACCTGCATTAGAGCAAAGCCTACCAATCCTAAGCTAGAGCCATTTTCAACTATCTTAGATGAACTAAAGCTCCTTATAAAGCAGCATATTGATGATATGGAAAGCATCAAGAGCTATCTCAAGGAATAAATTCTAGAGCGCATTCGAGTGTGTACTAAAAATGTTGTGCAATTTGAGTCAAATGTGAAGGATGGTATTTCTAAGATTGAAGAGAATTTGGGAAGGAAAATGGATGCCAATATGAAAAATCTGACAAGTCTTTGGGAAGAGATGGGTAAGCTTACTCAAGCTATAGCAATGAAAAGAGGCTTTTTAGGTACGAGCTCAATGGACACATGACCATGAAGAAGGTGGTCATAGAGGAGAAGAAAGATGAAAGGAAGCCAGAGAAAAAGAAAGCTATCATGAAGGAAGTGTTATCAGAAGAGGATGATTGATGCAAGTTCAATGCTTCACCTAGCCAGTTTAACCAAGCCAGTAGTTATCCTTTTAGTTTCAATGTTTATCTATTTTTATGTTTCTTGTTATGTGTTTGAACTTAATAACTTTTGTGTTTCCTGAAGCCTTTCTTTTTGAATGATCACAAAAAGAGGGAGAACATGAATATGATTGTAATCAGATGGCAACATGATGATAGTTATTGCTCAGGGGGAGCAATGTCTAGTTTTGTATGTTTTTTTATGAATGATATGAATGTTGACTCCTACTATATGAAATATGTGCTTTTAGTTGTGTTATGCTTTCAATATTTTTCTTAGATGTTATTTTTCTTAGTGTGATTAGACTCGGAGGGAGCCTGGTCTAATATGTATTTTATCTCATCTAAGAATATTTATAACATATTACATTCAGAAGTGTTGTCTTTTGGGGTTAGTTTTGTAATCATAAAAAATGGGAAGATTATTAGCCTTATGGGTTAGCAATGTACTTTTGATGATCACAAAAATAATTTGATGAGATTAGCTAAATGATGTATGTATGTAGATGGACATTAGACTCTCTGTCAACTGATGTATGGTTGTTATTCCTGTTGAGTTAGACTCAATATCAAATAACTAGTGAACTATTCGAAAGACTATTTAATCCAATAACTATATCAGATGAGGAGGCAACTAGAGGGGCGTAACTTATTTTTCCTTAGTTGTCTTATGTTAAGTGGATCAGTCTTTTCAGTTACTCTCGCATCTTGTCTCATTATCCTTACCTAATAAAATCTATTTTGAAAAACTAACTTTGGAGCTGTCTTTGAAAAATCTATTTTTGGTCTTTTTTAAGGGATATTCTTCTTGTAAAGGAATATTCTTTTAGGTGTCACTTTATCATAGTGCTTTTTTATCAATTCTGGTGGCTATCTTCTGATGTGGTTATAAAATGTTTTCCCTCACTAGATAGATTTCTAAAATTGTTGATATCAATGTGTCAGTCTGTAAGAAGCAGAGTTCAGAAATCTGAAAGTTTGTTTATTAGAGCCAAAGTTAAATGTTCTAGCTATTAAAATTGTTCTTATCTTTATTTTCAAATTTCTATTTCTTAACAACTATAATTTTCAAAATCTATAAATACCCCATGTTCAATCCATAAATGGATTGATGAAGAGAAGTGTTTTGCATCTAATGTCTTAAATGTTTTCAAGTTGTTCATTCAAAATGTTTTTCAATCATTATTCTTGAAGATACTATTCTCTCTTTATTAAAAAGAAAATATTTGTGCATTTAATATCATGCTCTCAAGCTTGTTCTTGTATTTTCATACTTATGGAGCTTTAGTTACATTAAAAGTCTTTTCTTCATTCAAAATTCTTTACTAATGAATTAAAAGGTCTTGATCCACATAGGAATTTTATGATAATTTGATTTTAGCTTATTTATATCTTGTATTTCAAAAGTTGTAAAGGTTTCAAGCACATGTTTAAGCTTGAGGTTGAGTTTGCAATGTCACAGCCGCCAGTCCCAAAGTCTATAGGATTCATTTGCTCCTGATAGTAGTGAATAGGTCTTCAGAAGCTTAAGTAAAATTTTGGGGGGATTAGTTGAGTCAGGGAAGGATTCTGTTAGGGTTAGCTTGTATAAGGATAACTTATTTGAGGGTTGCTCTAGCAAGATTGAAATAGAGTTGATAGTGAAATACTCAAAGTGGTATTCTTAAGGACTGAACACAGGTGTTAGTGCCAAACCAATATAAATTTTTATATCTACTCTATCTATTTATCATTGTATACATCTTCCCAGTAGTTTCATTAGTTGATTCTGCATCTGACACTTCTATTCACTTTTATTAAACAGACTTTGTTCTAAAACTGATCTTATTGATCTTGATCTGAACCATAGACATCTAATATAATAGTTGGCTAACTGCTAAGAATATCAGAAGAAATCTTAATTGAGTTCTTTGTGATATATGAATAGTCAGTTTCAAGGAAAAGATAGATAGTTTTGTCAGATCTTAATTGTGCTTACATTGTGTTTCATTATAATCTTAGTAGATCAGTACATTTAAGATCTAATATGTGCAGTAAGTTGAATCAGATACAGAAGAGTCTAATTCACCCCACTCTTGGACATTAAATCTGTATTATCAAACTCTTTTATAAGGCTTGAATTAAAGACTAAAAATATGTGGTAGGAATTGGACAAACAAACTTTACCATGTCTTATGGGCTTATCGAACTACACCTAGAAAACCTATTGAAGAAACAATATTTAGCCTCACCTATAGAACTGAGGTAGTTAGCCTAGTAGACATTGGTCTTGCTAGTGAGAGAGTCAAATTCTATAATGACATAGTAATGAGACAGCTTAAAAACTTGACTTGGATTTGATGTAAGAACCCGAAGAAAGAGCAACATCGAATTTTTCAAAATATAGAGATGCCAATTATTTCAACAAAAATGTCAAAAATAAAATCTTCTTAGAGGGAGATTTATTCATGAGAATTCTCGAAGTCACAGGGAAAAGACAAGGCACAAGAAAGCTTAAACCAACATAGAAATATCCCTTTAAAGTAGAAAAAGTCTGAGAATCAGCCACTTATAAGCTTATAACTATGTAAAGTGGAGAAGTTCCACACACTTGGAAGGTTCAATAACTTAAACTATACTATCAATGAAAATAAATGAAATGAAGCTTTTCTTACCTAAATAATAATCACACACACATACATGCACACACAGAGAAAGGGGGGGAGTAATGCAAAGTCCCTTCCCCAAGGGGAAAGGTGAATAGAAAATTCTTGTTAAGGAAATGTCCTTCTCCACGAAGAAGTATAGGGGTGGCCCTTATATAAAAAGCACCTCCCAATTGCCTTCACCAAAGTGAAGTTCATTCCAAAAAGGGAAATATAAATTAAAACCCTTACCAAAATAAGGTCGTTCTCTAAGGGAAAATGGACAGATCACTCCTACAGAACTGACCAACTATAAAGCCTTTTATGAGGTGCAGTCCTTATCCCAAAGGGAAAATGCACAAAAAAAAATCTTTAATACAAGGTCCTTCTCTAATAGCTTGTTTAGATGGAGGGTTGGTAAAGGGAGAGGAAGGCAAATAATAGAAGGGGGAGGTGGCTACCTTTTTTAAGAAGAAAGTGAATATTTTCTTAGAGAGGTAAATAATGGAAGGGAATGAGAAGTCATACCCTTCCTTACCCCTCCAACGGTCATCTTTGCTACATCTTAAATTGGATTTAGAAGAGGGTAAGTGGTTTTTATTTTTTTTTTCTATAATAGCTACCCCTTAATTTAATTATTTTATTTTTGTAAATTTTAAGGGATAAAGGCATTTTTATCATTCTTATACTTACACTTCCATTATTTACACCTTTTTCTCCATTCCTCTCCCAAACAAGAGTAAGTTACATATATACACTTCCCTTTCTTCCCATTTCACTCCATTACTTACCCTTATATATCCTTACATTATTTATTCTTACCTACAACTCATCCAAACAAGTTGTACAACATTCCTTCTAGAAAAAGTACTGGCAAAGAAACTTCACCAAAGTAAGGCCTTCTCTCTAAAAATGAAAATGGGCCAAGGCTCTTGCTAACTTATGGGATTTTTTGGGAAAATACTACTAGTGACCCTCATGAAAATTAAAATTTTGATAATTTAGGAACTTTCCTTAAAGGGAAACTTAGATGAAAGGCCTGTATAAAGAAAGTTTAAAAGAAAAAGAGACATACTTGAGGCTAATCCTTCACCTCAAAAGAAATGCTAGCAAAACTCTTAAAGAAGGAAGTATAGAAAGCTAAAACAAAAGAGAAGAAAACCAATATAAGAAGCATTCTTAATAAACAATTTAGATAGAAATTAAAAAAAAAAAGAGAGAGAAGCAAAAGCAAAGTAAGAAACCAATGAAAATAGCATATATTCAATAAGGTCAAATCAATAAAGAAATAAAACAAACAAAAGAAAAATTAAGAAAAGAAATGTATTTCATTTAAAAAAATATTTCACAAGTTGTAAATTATAATAAATACAAAAAGATATAAAAGAAAAAGACAAATAAGATGCATCTCAATGGGTTGAGGGATTAGCCTTTTCATTTTTCATCCTCGTCAAAGCTTAAATTGAAGGCAGGGGGATTAGCTGTCTCTTTCCTAAACAACTCAAAGTGGAAATCTTAGTGAGGAGAGAGCTTGCCTACATCTTCCTTTAGCTTTAGAGCCTTGCTCTTATCAATCATCTTGCAAGGTAGGAAATCAACCTCATTGTGGAGGTAAGGCTTTAGATCATTAAGCATCTTATTAT
The DNA here is from genome assembly GCA_948294925.1 of Codiaeum variegatum. Taxonomy (NCBI): domain Eukaryota; kingdom Viridiplantae; phylum Streptophyta; class Magnoliopsida; order Malpighiales; family Euphorbiaceae; genus Codiaeum; species Codiaeum variegatum. The sequence continues at coordinate 2,677 of CAOJBK015940483.1, read as the reverse complement.
GCACATAATTGACCAAGCAAGCATTTGAAAATTATTTCCATTGCTTAAACTTATAAGAGGCTATAAAATATTTCAAGAAGACAATCACTTGAAATCAAAGGCCTCATCCCTCTTGCATGTAAACTTAAAGGCTTCACCAACAATCTTATAATTATTAAGCAACTTCTTTTAGCTTGGCGATCTTTCTATAAAGCTCCATAATCAAGTCATCCTTTGACTTCAAATAAGCTTTAACGATTGATATTGTCTAAATTAGAGTTACAACTAATCATCATTCTTTTGAACTCTGAGTAGTACTAGTTCCACCTTCACTTTTGTCTTAAATAAAGAGAAGAGAAACACAAGTAAGAGAAAGAAATAAGACCCAAACTAACCTCACTTGAAATTGATACCATTAGCCTAGTTTGCTTCTTCACTCTTTTTCCCATACTTTTCGCCTAACCTCTCCACTCTCATGACCTTTAAAGTCTTAGGGAAATTAGACTACCACTGCTGACTCTCTTTGGGAACTACCTCAAGGGCAACAGCTTAAGAAGACACCAAATAAGAAGAAGGAGAATCTAAGTATCCATTATGCCAGAACATGAAGAAACGTATTTGCCTTTGCTAGTTGAAGGAGATATAGGTTATTTAGGTGGCCCCTCTTGGTAAGAATCAAGGAAAATAGAGCACCTTTATTCTAACCAACTCCTGAAACTCTATTATGTAAGATGTGTATAGAGTTAGTAAATTCATCCTAGTCATTACTAATCCCCCATAAGAAATCAATAGCCTTTATGGATTAAGAGTGAAGGAGAGGCCTTTCTCCAATGAAGAGCTCAAAGTCAAAGTTGATAGCTTCACATTCAAACCTTCATGCCTTGTTAAAGGTGAAGAGCTTTTAACAAATGCAATAGTGTTCTTTACCTACTCTATTAGCCTTTTCCTTTTACAAAGAGGTTGGTTAAGCACCTTTGATTCATGTACAGGAGCACTGAAAATGTATGAAGACCTCTCTGGTCCCTTCATATAGTAAAAAAGATATGTCACATCCTTAAGGATTCTGATGCTTCACTATAAACTAGCACTCCTCGTGCATTTTCAATCTCAGTCTTTCATTTTTAAAGTCTTAAATGGAAAAGATAGCCTTTGGGCTTATTTTTTGTTCCTTCAAATCCTCAAGGAGCTCCATTAATAAGTCATCATAGCATTGTCAATCTAGAGGATAAGTTTTTGGAAAGAGAAAAAGCAAGAGTTAGTCACAAATATAAGAAATAAGAGCAAAAAAAAATCCAAAACTATACCAGTAATGGAGACTTACTAGAAATAATATTTAGGATGCTCACCTTCATAGGAATATCATTAGAAGGAGTCAAGGATTAACAAGCCAACAACTTCTTCTTACTAAATTTCAACAATGAATTATAGTGTCCATTGTTAACAACTCTTCGTTGGCCATTTCCTCTTTAGTCCATTCAGACAGGCTAATGTTATGCTAAAAGAGCTAATCACTAAATCGTAAACCTTTTGGGGAGCTGCATTCTCAAGGACAATTAATTATAGCAAACCTATATTTTTAAGCATCCACCTTTTCAGGCTTTTCCATCATGATGTCTCAATTTGGCTTATGCGAAGACTAATAGACGCCATGATCATTCCTTAAACTTATCTTAAATAAAAGTTGGAACATCTTTGTTGTTAGCTCCCGGTAACCAAATACATGATAAATCATCTCAAAGCTGTAGGGATCTAAGATGGAGTTAGGAATAATCATCATAGAGTTCACATACAACCTAAAAAATAATGGATGGAAAAGGGAGAAGAGGGATCCATAAGGCCATTATGAAGACACTCATAGAACTAGATGTAATGAACATGCTTTTTTGCCAACTCATTATTAGAGCAAACACAGTAGATCCTATTCTAAGATAATGGGTAGTTGTTGGTGATTAGAGGATTAACAGTGGTTTAATTCATACAATCTCCATTTTAACATGCCATTAGGTGTAATTTCTCGTAAACACATTCAAGGCCCTAACCTTCTAATCATCCTTAGAGCCTTTCCCAAGGATGGAATAGTCACCTTTCTTGGTCCTCTTTCTATTAGGATTCTCTCTAGCACTCTGATTCTTAGATGTTACCATGGTTGTCTTACTAGGAGCGTCCCTTGAATCCTTCTTGCTAACCATAAAAGAGGAAAACACGTTATAAATAAAGAAGAAGAGATCAAGAAATAGAGATGGTAAATTGCAAAAATTAGAAAGTAAAGAAGGATAATAGAGAATAAATAAAAGGTTTATATAGAGAAAAACCATAAAGAATTAAGAAGACACATGTCAAGTTGAAATGGAGAGATTATAATAATAAATCAAAATGTCTACCATTCAAAATTTAAATAGCAATAATGGTATCCTAACACGCACCTATAAATTCATGAAATGACTACTAAACAATTATGGAGGGAGTTACCAGTAACCAATAGGTAAGAAAACACTTTCATGTTACTTAGCCATTAATGATGATATGTAAAATGAAATGAACATTGTCCAACAATCGAAGATGAAACTTGTGAGAACCCTGAGAGCCTTTGCACAAAGCATTCATTGCAAAATCCTTCGAACAATGCTTCTCTTTTAAAGACCTTTACTTAGGGTCATCACATAAGGCCTTCATTCTAAACCTTTATTTAAAAGAACAC
>CAOJBK015940305.1:0-12014 GCA_948294925.1 Codiaeum variegatum | reverse complement strand
AGGAGACACAAGCCAAGGGATAGCTTCGGTGTGAGTCGAACTAGAGGCTTCACACTTGAGGAGCTAAACGAAGGAGGGAGTTGAGGTATTTCATACGTTCTAACCCTTCTCCGTTTTAATTGTGTTTTGCACAATAATTGGTTAGATCCTTATTGATGAATATGGATCCTTTTTGGTTTACTTATTTGTTAAAGAGTTTAATGAATATCTAAACCAACATGTCAAAAGTGTTTTGGCATGAAAAATATTTTTTTTAAAAAAAAATGATACGTTACTGTTCACACAGATTGCTGTCCAAAACTGGACAGCAATTCTGTCTTCCGCTGCGCGATGCCGTATTCGCCCTTCACAGCTATTAGGTGAAAGCTCTAACTTCTTCCACCAAGCAACTGGAGAATGCCCTCAAGGTGGAGATGGACACCCTTGATGAGAAAAGCCAAGCTAGATTGGACCCTTGAGAGGAATCAAAGGCTACTCAAGGAATATGCTAGAGTTTAGTAAACTTTGGAGTTTACAACTTCTCGGGCCAATGCTTTGGAATTTGAAAGGTTAAGCTTACTGGAGAACCATCTTTAATCGTATCACTTCCACAAGCTAAACTACGCAAATAATGATAAGCCTTTAGCCGGAGGGGTATAATATGGCTTTATCCAAAATTCAATATGTCTGTATAGATATCTTGGAATAGTTCCCTCCTATGCAAGGGGAAGCTGGAGAAGTTCAGCAGGTTCCTTCCTTAAGTTAGTATATGGATAGCTTGAATTTAGCCCCTACCATCCTTCATGCATCAAAAGAAGACCCTCCCCTCCCTTCAGGCTATACCTCTAAGACTGGGGATTCCGAGCATATTCATAGGGAAGAGGCAACTTCCTCTGCCATTATGGTTATTCCAGATCAGGAAAACTCTTAGGGTGGCTCTAGCCTTTGTATATTCATTCTGTTTTACAGGTTTGGTTGTATGGTTTTTGTAAATATTCCAAAACTCGTGTAAATTTTTCTTTAACAGAAATTAAATTAATTTATTCTGTCATCCCTTTTTGTCTGGTGATGGTTACACCCATGTTATTTTTATTTTGTTCTTTGCTAATTTCTTTTGTCTGAAGAAGCTTTTTGCCTTAGTATTATTTTTCCATAAGTCATGACTTCCTTTTTAAGGAAGGACTTTGCCTTAGCAGGGATTCTGCCTTCTTTCTTGGAGAAGGATCTTGCCTTGACGAAGGCTTTACCCTCCTTCTTGGGGAAGGACCTTGCCTTAGAAAGGATTTAGCCTTCCTTCTTGGGGAAGGACCTTACCTTAGCAAGGGTTTAGCCTTTCTCCTTGGGGAAGGACCTTGCCTTAGTAAGGATTTAGCCTTCCTTCTTGGGGAAGGACCTTACCTTAGCAAGGGTTTAGCCTTTCTCGTTGGGGAATGACCTTGCCTTAGCAAGGATTTAGCCTTCCTCCTTGGGGAAGGACCTTGCCTTAGCAAGGGTTTAGCCTTCCTCCTTGGGGAAGGACCTTGTCTTAGCAAGGATTTAACCTTTCTCCTTGGGGAAGGACCTTGCCTTAGTAAGGATTTAGCCTTCCTCCTTGGGAAAGGACCTTACCTTAGCAAGGATTTAGCCTTCCTCCTTAAGGAAGGACCTTTCCTTAGCAAGGATTTTTTATAGTCATTTTAAAGATAATTTTTCAGAGTGGGATAGACATTACTTTCATTTCTTTAGTTACTGGTAATACAGCTTGAGATGTTGGACATTCCAAGTGTGTGGGATGTCATCATCATTCATAGTTACAATTTTATAAGTAGTTGGCCCTATTACTTTGGCTATTTTGAATGGACCTTCCTCATTAGGTGCAAGTTTTCCTTTCCCTCTCTTTTTCCAGTTGCTTCCAAACTTCTCATCACTAGATTTCCTTCTTTGAAAACTCTAACTTGACCTTCCTGTTGAAGTAGGAGGCTACTTTTTTCTTGCCATTTGTTTGCGTCATGAGGATTTGGTCTCTCAGTTCCTCTATCAAGTCTAGATCGACTCTCCTTGAGGCATCATTGGTGGCATCTTCACAATAATTGATTCTCCTACTTGACAATCCAATATCTACAGGGATCACTGCCTCAGTTCCATATGTCAAGATAAAAGAAGTCTCTCCCGTGGATTCCCTTGGAGTAGTCTGATAAGCCCATAAGACATGGTGAAGCTCTGCTGGCCAGTTCCTGTCGTATCCCTCTAATCTCCTCTTGAGTCCTTACAGAAAAGTTCAATTTGTCACCTCTGCTTGCCCATTTGTTTGAGGATGGAAAATAGATGAAAATTGATGCTTGATGTTCATCCTAGAGCAAAATTCTCTCATATTAGCATTATCAAACTGCTTTCCATTGTCACTTATGAACTGCTAAAGGATCCCAAATCAACACATGATATTCTTCCAGAGAAATTTGATCAGATTGTTTGCTATTATCATTGCCAAAGCTTCTGCTTCAACCCATTTGGTGAAGTATTCTACCGCCACCAAGAGAAATTTTCTTTGTCCACTTGCCATGGGAAAGGGTTCGACTATATCCATCCCCCATTTAGCAAAAGGCCATGTGTTGTATATAGCAAGCTATTCCACTACAGAGGCTCTTTCCATCCTCGTAAACCTTTGAAAAGCTTGGCATTTCTGAACTAGCTTCTTTGCATCATCCTTCATTGGGGGCCACCAATATCTTGCCTTATCACTTTTGCTACTAAAGCTTTTCCTTCGACATGCATTCCACAAGCTCCTTCATGCATTTCCTGTAGTGCATATTCTACCTCTGAGGGGGTGAGACACCTGAGCCATGGTAGGGAATACCCTTGTTTGTATAACTTTCCTTGATGAATGGAAAAATAAACACTTCTTTTCATCAGCAGTTTGGCCTCTTCAGGGTTATCAGGCTCTTTACCCTCCTCTAAGTCGGCACGAATTTTGTCTATCTAGCAAGGTCCATTTTTAACTTCCATGGCCACCTCTACTCTTTTGATACTAGGGGCGCTCAAGTTCCCAAGGAATACTCTTTTGGGAAAGCCTGTGGGATGCTGCACTGTCAGCTTATTAAGGCAATCAGTCCTTGTATTTTCACTTTTTGGAATTTTAAAGAATTCTACCACTACCCCTCTTGTCTTTCATTTGTTATACTATTTTCTTCACCTTTTCTACATAAAGGGGCATCTCCCCTTCCTTTGACTTGTATTCTCCATTAATGTGTCCCATCATTAGCTGAGAATAGATGTACATGTTTAAAGTTTTTGTTCGAAGGTGATCAACCAAGCTCAAGCCCTATATTAGTGCTTCATATTCTGCAGTGTTGTTGGTGTTCTGAATTCCAACCTCATAGCGTATTCAAGGAGGACCCCATTTTCATTTCTCAATACTATTCCATCCCCTTTAGCTCCATCTACATACATGTCCCATGTGGTCCCTTTCTCCTACTTTACATTGCCCTTCTTTTCCTCCTTTTCTCCTTGAGTGTCCTAATTAGGGAAGGAACACTCAGAGATGAAGTCTACTAAAGATTGGGCTTTGATTGCTACCCTCGGGCGATATTGGATCCCATGTGCTTCCAACTCTATGAACCACTTTTGCTACCTTCCTTATGTCTTTGGCTTATGGAGGCTTTTAAGTGGTTAATTAGTTACCACCACGCCTTGATGAGCTTCCAAGTATACTTTAAATTTCCTACAAGACAAGACCAAAGCATACACAATTTTTTCAATGGGTCTATAATTCAACTCTATCCCTTGAAGGACCTTATTGAAATAATAGATTGGCTTCTGCACTTCTTTTTCTTCCCTAAGCAACACCGAGCTCACGATATAAGGGGAGGCTGAGAGATATATCAATAATTCTTCTCCTAGAAAGGTCCTTCTTAGGATCTGGTTCAATGTTAGAGAGGCCTTCAAGTCATCTAGCACCTTTTGACAATCCTTTTTCCATTCAAAGTTTCCACTTTTTCTTAGTTTATTAAAGAACAAGTATTTTTTGGCTGATTTTGATATGAATCTATTTAGTGCCATTAGCCTTCCTGTAAGCCTCTGCATTTCTTTCAAATTCTTCAACGATGTCATATTTAGGATGGCTTGCACTTTGTCCAGGTTTGGTTCAATCCCCTCTCACTCACTTGGTAGCCCAAGAACTTACCTCCCTAAATGAAAAAGGCACACTTTTATGGGTTTAGCTTTAAACCATACTCGTTCATTACTCCAAATACTTCCTTCAGATCTCGAATGTGGTCTTTGAATGTTTAGCTCTTGATGATCATGTCATCTACATACACTTCTAAATTTCTTCCTAACTAGTCTTTGAAGATTCTATTTACCAATCGTTGATATATGGCCCCCGCATTCTTCAATCTGAAAGGCATAGAAGTGTAGCAATAAGTCCCCTTTCTGTGATAAAGAAAGTTTTTTCTTCATCTTCTGGGTGCATCCGGATCTGCTGATATCGCTGCTCAGCATCCAAGGAAGATAAATAACCATATCTCGCTATTGAGTGCACCAATTTGTCTATCATGGGCAAAGGATAGGAGTCTTTTAGGGAAGCTTTGTTAAGGTCTATAAAATCTATGCACATCCCATAAGATCCATTGGACTTCTTTACCAAGTTCACATTTGCTAACCAACCGGGTAAAGAACTTCTCTGATGAATCTAGCTTTTAGAAGCTTATCCACCTCTTCATCAATGATCGCCTGTCGTTCTGCTTTGAAACATCGCTTCTTCTGTTTGATAGGCCGATATGAAGGTTCACATTCAGTTTCTGGGTTATGACTTCCAGTATGTTGCCTTGCTGTTAGCTAAAAAGTCATTGGCCTCATCCTTCTTCTTCCCCAAAAGATTGGCATTGAGTCAGAGGCATTTTTAGGGCATCTTGTCCTCTGCTGGGAATTCTTCTAATTTTTCAATCGGTTGGGTCCTCTAGGGGATCTGTCTTTCGGTTATCTGGACCATGCCTACTTCCTTTGCTTCTATGTGAATCATGGTCCGCTTCTTTTTGATGGGTTCTGCCATTCGTTCTTCCTGAGGGGTCCCAAATATATCTAAGTTCGTGCCATCAGGTAGTGGGATCCGAACTTTCCTTCTTCTAACATTTACATCAGCATCTAAATCATGTTATAGGGGCCTCCCCAATAACACATTATAAGCAACCGGAAGTTCCACCACCATAAAGGTAGCAATCAAGGTTACTTCTCTTAGTGCTTTTCCCAAGGTAAATAGGACTATGATGGTTCCTATAGCTAGAATCACAGTCTGATCTAAGGTGTAGATGGGGTTTTCCAATTCTATAAGATATGATTCCCCCATCCCCATTTTTGTAAAAGCTGTGTCAGACAACAAGTTTACAAAGCTTCCATCATCCACAAACACTCGCTACACATTATAGTTGTTTATGATGGCAGTTATAACTACCAGATCTTCCCTCGATTGGTATTGACATTCCTCCCCTTTTGTGGGTTTCTTAGTTCCATTATAAAACATATACTATGGCTTCTCTTTCTTTCGAGATAAAGCCTTCACTTTATTGCTGCTCAGGGCGACATCAGATGGTCCACCCATCAAACATGCCACATTACCTGTTGATCCATCATTGATAACGAGGGCTCTCTTTCCCTTATTCGCTTGACTTATGCTATCTTAATCTCTTTTCATAAAGCCTTTAAAATGGCCTTGCTTAATGAGCCTCTTGATTTCTTCCATCAACGCTCTACACTCATTTGTGTCATGCCTATGAGTGGCATGGAACTTATAATATCAGGCCTTGTATCATTTATTCGGATCTACCCTCAAGGGCTTTGGATTCTGTCAGATATGTCTATTCTGGAATGAGGCAAATACCACTTCCGAGGCAGCCATCAATGAAGTTAGTTTTGAGATGTCCAGGGTGTTTCTGGTCCCACCCTTAGTCTTCTGGGCTGCGCCAACTATCTCCATTTTTTTGGTGCTTTATTTCTCATCTTCTTCTCCATCTATGGGATTGCCTCTTTTGCCCTTATTCTAGCTAATTGGCTATTTTTGTAAGCCTCATCTCGACGGATGTATTTCTGAGCAAGTGCCATGGCGGCTTTTAAGATTTGTGCGGCTTTTCCACTAAGGGCCTTGAAATATCCATAATGAATAGTATCATTCTGCAATGCTTCCACAGCCATAGATTGATTATGCCTGGTTACCTTCAAAGCCTCTCTATTGAACCTAGCTAGATAGTCCCATAAAGATTCTCCTTCAAATTGTTTGACTTGCTCTAGTCCTGAGTGGTCATTTTTGAAGGTATACTTGACCCAAAATGTCTCAAAAAGATCCCTGCTAGATGCTCAAAACTTGCTACATTTCCTGGTTATAACCCATCATACCATTTTGTTGTAGCTCCCTCTAAGGATCCTTTAAAGGCTCTGCACTTGATGGAATCACTCATGTAATGTAACTCTATTACATGCTTATAATCTATCATGTGGGTTATAGGTATTCAGAGCTTTAAATTTGTCTGGTACGCGATATTTCGTGATTTTCAGAACAAAGGGTGACTTCGAGGCTAGCACCAAGTTTAAATCTCCCGGGATCCTCCCATTTTCATGATATATCTCTTCCACCATTATTTTTCTCATTTCATTTCTGAGTTCCTAGGGCCTGTTCTAGTTTATGACCTCTTGACCGTCTATCATGTCCCATCGACGGTGTGACCTTTCTGGGAACTCCCTTACATTGCATCCTCTTTGCTCATGATGGGAGTGTGCGACCACTGATCTGGTCCACCTTGAGGGTTATTTAGTACTTGTCTTGGGGATCTACTTCTCCTTCTATCTCTCCTCCTCACTCCTAACCTCCCCCTTTCCCTTCTAACCTCCTCTACTACTTCCCCCCTTAGCCCTCTCCCTCTTCCTCTGTCATCTCCCACTTCTTCCCCCTCTCTCCCCCTTGACTATGTACCTCCCTATCCCCTCTAGCATTTTCCCCCATCACATCCCCAATAACTGATCTCAACCTACTCCCTCTCCATTATTCTCCTCTTCCTTCCTCATCTCCCCCCCTGCCTGTCTCCTGCGCCATTTAGGTTGAAGTGTCTATTCACTCTCCTCCCATTGGCACCTTTTGGGTTTTTAGGGGGATTAAGATTTTGTGGTGGAGTATTTTCTAGGACTTTTGCAGCCTAGAGTAGGGTGGTAAAGAGTTGAACGGCTTGGGTTAAGGTGGCTTGTAGGTTAACCAGGGTGATTGGGATAGACGGTTGTGCACCAGCTTTTATTGGTGATAAAGGTGGTATTTGGATAAGAAAACTTTGTAGGATTTAGGCTAATGTTAAGTTTTCTAGTGTGGGTATTACAACAGTAGGGTTTGGTGGGTTTAGAGAGGTGTTGGCGACATTGCCAAGAGGTATTTGGGTGTTATCTATAGGATCTTTCTCTATATTGTCTCCCATTTTCAAACAAGAGGTTTTAACTTATAACTTCAAAAGAAAGATGAACTTTTGTGCAAACGAACTATCTTAACAACTCAAGTGAACAAAAAAACATTTTCCACAAACGACGCCAATTGATGGAGCTGATCCCAATCAATAATACTAAATTCCTAAGGTAGTCTTGAGTTTGGATATGATGGGCTTTTGCTCAAGGGCTTGTAATCAGAAAAGACTCATTACAGGGGGGCCAAACAAGTTGCCTGGCAATGACCTTCCGATGATCAAGTTAGTTTATGGTTCTTAGAGAAAAAAATCCATTCAAGTGTGTTCTTAAAGGTTCCTAAAAAAAAGGAGAAGAAAAAGAAGTTCAATATAAACCTGTCTTTTGAGCGTGGAGGGCTTTATATAGGGATTTCCAATACGGACTTTCCAAAGATCGGACAACTGAGGAGGTTCCTTAGGGAAGAAGGATACCGTTGGACCAAAGGGAGTTGTACTGTGGCTGAGGTGGCAGGCGATGATTGGCTCACTGTTTTGAGTATCCTCTTTTGTTCGAGTCTGCTAATATCCTGAGATGGTTATGTGCAGGGGAGGCAGCCGTATGATGAGTGCGTGTTGTGTTAGAGTATATGCTCCTGTGCTGATGTACCATGGTAGCTAAGATAGTTTGTCCTCTTATTTCGGACCAAGTCCTTAACCCTTTTAGAATTTCCATAGTCTGGGACTTCCTGTCTAATGACTTACCCCTAGGTTAAGTTGTTCGTTAGGCTCTTCAATTGGTTCGGGGGAGCCTAGTCTGCTGAAGAGAGGTTCTTCTCATAGTTTGAGCCCTTCTTTTAGGTTTGGACCCAGTTCTATTGGATGACCCAATTAACCGGATCCCTATCAAATAGGGTAGGAGATATTTTAAAGGAGAGCTCCCGTTATGTAATTGGTTTAACATACACCTCATTTGATAGATTAAATCTACAATGTGAGCGACGGTTTCTATCCTAACTCCTATAAGGCATGTGGGGTTGGCAACGTGAAAATTATGGAGATATGTTCACACCTTCCAAGATCTTAAGTTTCATTCATGCTTTTACTTTGACTATTTACTTTTTTTTTTTTTTTAAAAAAATAGATTTATACTTTAAAAATATTTTTTAAGAAAGTATATTTTTATTATTATTTTGTGCCAATGCTATAACTTTTTTAAATAATGTATTTATCTATAATATATAAAAGTATGAAAATTTTATTTATTTATACTATATATAAAAAATAGAAGGAGAAGGATAATCAAATTTACTAAAATGTCCTCATTATTTTTATATTATGTAGAATTATTATAGTTATTTACTAACTAAATAATTTAAATTTAAATTTTTATTTTTATTTAATTTATTATATTGTTGTCGTTTAAAAGAAAGGCCAAGTAGGAGTGGTTTCATGATTGATATAGATATGAACTTTTTTTTTTAGAGAATAAGCAGGCTGTAATCTTATTAAGAAATAAAGCTCAAATCTCTTACATAAGTATCTATAGCAAAACAAGACAAACCAAACTCTCATACATGAGATTGAGAGGCGAATTTCCCCTCCTTTGTAAGACAAAGAGCAAAAAAATTAGCTTTCTTAGAGATGAGTAGCCTGAATTGAAAAAGACACGAGAGTTTTGACGTCATTAATCAAGAAATAAAGTTGTGTTAGACCTCCATTTGAGCTCTTCATAATTGCAATGGAACTGGCTTTATTGGTGGCTAGCTGAAATTGCACTATCTTTCTCAATTTAACTACAACTTTCATATCATTACCAAACTTAGTTAGGATTTCTATGATATTTGCTCTTCCACATTAGTACCAGTCATGTAAAGCTTATATTTATACTATAAGTACTTGGTATTTATAAAAGAGAAAATGTCATAAATTTTTATTTGTAACGTATGTAATGGATGTCGGCCCGTCGCTCCTCTCCTCCCTTCGGCGATGACCATGTCCTCCCTGATTCCTTTTCACTTGTTTTCCGTTTTCCCTACATGTGTTTTATTGGCATCTCTCTTTCTTTTCTCTGTGTTGCTTTGTTGTTCCCTAAGCACCGCCCTTTCCTCCTCCTCCTTTGTCGTCTGCTCAGCCTCCCTCTCCAGCGACGATTCAGCCCCTCTTGTTTTGTTATCCTCCATTTTCTCCTTGTCTTCCCTTTGATTTTACATTATGGCTGCATCTCTTCCATGTTCTTTCCCTTCCCCCAATTCTTCTCTACTTGTCCCTCTCCCTCTCTACACCTGTCTGTTCATTGATATTTTGCCTCCATTTTTATCCAGATTAGGTCTTAGGAGGATTTTTCTTAGATTTGGCACTGTTTTGAAGGTTTTTATTACTAAAAAATAAAGCAAATCAGGCACTTGATTTTATTTTATTTACTTGTCTGATCATGATGCTGCTCTATTAGCCATCTCCAATCTCAATAACTCTTGATTGGGTGATTTCTGTTTAAGAGTCAGCATTGCAAGTTATGCTTTTAAGTCTAAAGTTGGTAGGTCTCTCCTTGTTGATTTGATGGGGCAAAAGATGTTGGGAGTGTCGTGCAATGCTAGTCTTTCTTTTCTCACTCTAACTTATAATTTGGAATGATTGAATAGATCATTGGTGGGCTGCTCACTCATGTCCTGTAGTGCTTTATAGGTATTGAAAAAATTTTAAGGAATGTGGATTTTATGGTTTGTTCCTTTTGAAAAATGGGGACTGATATGTTACTTCTCACATTTGAGTCTGTCAAAAAATTGAGTGATTTTAAGGTTAAAGAAGTTGATTGGCTTGCTTCTTAGTTTGAAAGGGTTAAAAATTGGGATTGCTCGGATGTTTGTTCTAACAAGCTATGATGGCTTAATTGTAGAGGCATCCCTTTACAAGCTTGGCGTCCAAAGGTTTTCTCTAGAATAAGTTCTTTATGGGGAACTTTTGTTAATGTTGACAAAGATACTAAAGTTTTAAAATGTTAAAGCAAAATTTTTTATTTGTTCTTCTTTGCTTGGAAACATTTTTGGATCAGTTAATTTAAATATTGGTAAAGATATTTTTCCCATTCATGTCTTGGAAGAGTCTTTTAGTTATGATCTAAATTATTTTGATGTAGCTTGTCCTTGGGTTACCAACTTTGAGGTGAATCCCGTTGGTGTAGCGACAATTAAAGATGACCTCAATGTCTCACTTAGCCTTAAACTAGCTCATGTTGAAAAGCCTTCTTCGAGTAGCATCCATAACTCTGCTTGTGATGTTAGTATTGAAGATCAAGATTCATTGGGTGTAATCAATAATATGAAGTGCTCACATAACCCTATTCCTCCACCCTATATTCTCTTATCTTGTGTAACTCGGTTTAAAGCTAATTCGAAGAGAATGAAATATCAAGTATAATTGGTTTGTCCCTACTGGTAAATTTTCTAGTAAGTTGGCTCTCTCTTTGAATAAAAATTGCAAAATGAAATTGAAGAATAGTGTGTTTAGAGATTTAGTTATTGAGGAAGATTGTGTACGTGAGGAGTTTGACCACAAGTTAGTGTCGCTGATAAATCGGTCTTTGAATATTGTATCTTAATGATAATTAATTACTGAAGATGCGGTTGGTTATGAATGCTTCAATGCAATTCCTGTTATGGGATCTATGATTTTGTTTAAAGGAATGTTTCATGATGTTGTCACTTTGATTGTGGTCTAAGTTGGGATTTAGATTGTTGGTGAGCACCTACATGCCCTCTTATTCTGTATATGGCATATGATAGAGCAAGTCCTTCCATCTACTGGTTGTCGGGATTATCAGCTTGCTACAATATGCTTAGATTAAATTTTGGAGATTCGTTGTTGAGCCCTTTCTCCTATTAGTGATGGTCTCTGTTTCACGCTTCTCGGACTCTTTGTATCAATTTCCATGATCTTGTATTTGTTTTTCGAGTTTTGGAGTTTTTTCACATATATTTAGCCTTTTTAGAATCTCGGTTGTATGTAGTGACTTTTGTTTTGGATAGTTTTTTACTAAAATATATGTTTTTCCCCTTTTAATATATTAATAAAATTTTCATTGCTATAAAAAAAAAGTATTTGGTATTTATTTGTATTTTTAATACATCATTATTTTATAAATTAACTATAAAGTTATATTTTAAATTACATATTTAAATTCAATTGAATAAATATATGAATTAAAAAATTCTTTTTTAAGAGAATATAAAAATATTCTATTTAATTAAAATGGTTTATGATAAGTCTTGGACTTAATCACTTCTGATCTTAAACCTGAATCCGGGCAGTAGGAACCTGCAAGGTGAACAAACCGTGAGCTAAGAGGGCCAGGTGTGTTCCTGGCAATAATCCTCCGACGCTCAAGTCAGTAAAGGATCTTTAGGCTTAGCTTAGTATGCAGGAATCAGTGTAAAAACATACCTGAAAACTGAGCTGATGCTCATCATATATAGTAGCTTAAGGACTACTTTCATAATGAGCATTTATTTGTCAGTTATCAGAGTTATGGACAGTTAAGACGCTTGTAACGTCCTTGGAGTGAATGATCCATAAATGCATAACGTTCATATAAGGAGTGCTCCGAAGGTCCCTCTTCGAAGACAGCCTTCGCGTTCATCTTCGAGGACATCC